>CM037868.1:5360142-5628744 GCA_021292105.1 Anadara kagoshimensis | reverse complement strand
AAATTTTTAATTGATCTGTTGTTATGATAATCACTGTTCGTTTTGTCATTAAATTAGTATAACTCAATTCACAGATAAAAAAACATGACGAAATAAGTTAATTTTTAAGAATAATTTGAAAACAATAGATAAAAATAAAGAAGTAATCAACTAACACAGTTATGTCCAGACCATCTCATGCTTCAAACTCGGTACGATACTTCAGGATATGAACTGTTCCATCGTTGCAGCCTACCCATATCCTACCAAAACGTCGACACATAACGCCCTTGGATACTGAAGTCCTTGACTTCCGGTCATCACGTGCATCAAGAAGGTGCCATCGTTTTAACCAGGTGTACATTATGGTTACTACAGTCAGATATAACCATGACGTCTTGACTTGGTCTTATGTCCATTGGGTCAAAGGTGGATCCTGGGTTACCCGATAGACAAATTGTAGGAGAGGGACGCGTTACTTTGTTTCTGGAATACTTTGAAATCCCCACTACTTGGATTCTTCCGGTCTATGATCCACTTATCACCAAGGTTACTTACTGTGATACGCTTAGGAAATGTGAAATATCTCTCTTTCTTATCTCCATCTTTGAATTCTATCAGTGTATTCGGTTGACTCTGATATGTTAGTTCCTTGCGGTAAATTGGTAGAATCGGATAGGGTCGGTACTTATTTCCAAAATCATCATAAGATTGCTGATGCGTATTGTCGTACGGCTTCATTTCAACTTCCATTACATATCGTCTGCTGTTTGAGGTTGTTTCATACGACATTTTATCTACACAGCACACGGCCAATGTACCAAGAATGGATCCATTGGAATATCTTTCTGTCTTCAGTAAACATATCCCCGTAATTATATGATCCGTTTGATCTTGCAAAGATTTATCAGGAAGAACAGCGAAGTCACCTGAAGGTTCTATATGCTTTTCTGATGGAATGTATGAATGGAAGAAACTTCCTCCATTCTCATTATTCACTGTAAATACACTTAGTTCATCAATAATCCAGCAAATGTCACGGATAAAACATCTATGATTCTGTAGTAAACTTTGTAATCGAACATTCCTTTTGAAATCGCCATTGTCACTAAACATAGCTAGCTGTTTGTTTTAATAACAGACAAGCGCATAGTAACCAAACTGCTCATTATTTCCAAACGCTACAGAAGTAACCGTATCAATTCCATGTTTAAATGTTTTCAGAACAACTGGTTTGTAGATTTCATCAGCACTGTCCGAACCGATCAAATAATCATCGTCTTCACCGCTGTAAACGCTTGACGCCATTTTGTACTGTATGGCGTAATGTAAAACATATCCTACTCATCATTGTTGGATTGATGGTTATTGTTAACGTAATAGATAATGTAGGTGCAGAATATTGATTAAAAAACAATAGCAGGACCAGATCCATATTTATTTTATGTAAGTTTAATATATCTACTGTTTGATAGGAGTTGGTATTTACTCTGTCACTGTGAAATATTTGTTTCAAATCAATGCATCAGAAATATACCGTTTCTAGTAATGTAAACAATTGAATAAAAAAGTTCCAGAAATGGTTTGATTATCACTATAGATAATGAAATTATCCTAATAATTTAAAGACATATGCTGTGAAAGAGAACCACCACTCAAAACAATTAATTTTTTCATTTTTGTTCTATATGAACATGCAAACAAAAAAAATGAAAAATAATGGTAGGTTACCGTATTTAATTTTTAACAACTATTGTCCAATGTATGCAGTATTTTAAGGATTTTGCAATTTGTTCCAAATAGTCAGTATGAATTGAAATATCAGCCTGAAACTCAAGAGATACACAAAAATGTTATAAATTTATAATTATATCATCCACATATGTCAAAGTTCAGTGTACATTTACATGTAAAAAAATATATTTGAGAATGTGCTCATTTTACCGCCTTTCTCTCAAATATTTTATACATATTGAGGTACAAAATAAAATCTACCACTCTATTATCAAAACTCTACCACTCTTATTAAAATCTGCCAAAAGTTAACCAGCATATGTATTTCACAAAAACAAATATCTTCAAATATATAGAATTCCAAAGCCTTATAAGAGCTTAATATGTCATTTCTGTCCGTCCAACAGAATGTTTCCATTACATTATGGCATGGTCAAAGAGATAACAGACAGAATGTTTCCATTACATTATGGTATGGTCAAAGAGATAACAGACAGAATGTTTCCATTACATTATGGTATGGTCAAAGAGATAACAGACAGAATGTTTCCATTACATTATGGTATGGTCAAAGAGATAACAGACAGAATGTTTCCATTACATTATGGTCTGGTCAAAGAGAGATAACTCTAAATCATGATTAATTAACATTTGAAGATAATGTAAGTAGAATATTCTCCCCTGGATGCGCAGATTCGGTGCGCAATGAAAAATTCCGAAAATGTCGGAAATGGAAACGTTTAATCACATAAAATATATGGTATCATTTGTGCTGAATAACTGATTGATCTCTTAAATATATTGATAGGCCTAAATGGATGAAGGTAAAAAATATATAAAAAAAGCGTTTGAGTTAAAAAAAAGAGCAATTTTTTCGGATTTTACTGACAAGACAGTTCTTACATCGGTAACCGAGATTCTGTTTCATTCGAGCATAAATTAGTTTGGCTGCCATAAGTCTATTTCTCTGCCATTTTTATCTCATTATATGGAGCCTTGACGGGGGATTAAAACATCATTCTTCCACTACTCTCTTAAGGGACCAATCCACATAGTCCACACATCTAATCCATACTTTACACTGGCTGGTTGTCATTAAAAGATTTTCGGAAAATACGCGTCTAACAAATTCTTTAATGTACTTAAATGCGAATCCTGTATCGATTAATATTGATAACATTTTTCTTAAATAAAGATGTTTTGTGAATTGAGGTCACAATTTGATAGAAACGTAGATATGTCTTTCTCAAACAGGTGACAGATTAATCGAAGTGGTTTGTTGATACGGTTTTTTTCATATCGCACCCCGTGTGAATACGTGTATGTTATCTCAGTACAAGGGGACTACTTTTTCAATAACACTGACATATAACAGGTATCCGATTGATAACTACAGGACACTGAATCTGAAAATTACATTCATATTATCTAACAGAACTATACACGGTGACAATTTTTTGTAACTAGATCTAACCTTCATTATACCCTTTAGGCTTCTATATAACTAGAAACTCTACGGTCAACATTGTGTTACTCGAAAGATGCTTCCATTTTCTAAAATCTTACCAATGTAAACACCCAACTAAAATATATTTTGGTGCATTAAATGAGATATAATGTATGGATTGGATTGGAATATATAAGTAACGACTTGCCTTATGTCAGTGATTGATTTATTGATTTGTGTCCGTCGCATTGACAAATTATCTTTGTTTTATAGTTACGAAATGCCTCTGTCAACAGAACATTTATTCCCAGGAGAGGATAAGTTATTGCATGATGATAAATATACTGAGACGTGCAAAAGGTGGTCGGTTACAGACTCAATTCGTTGTATTGATAATCTTTTTTTCGAAATATTTGAAAATAGTTTTGCATATGACTTTTTGGCGAACTTTTAAGAACACGAACTTTGCTTTTGATTTTGCTTTTAGATAAATTCCAGACATGGATTTTCTAATAATTTCTGGTCATTTGTTCAAATAAAAAGTGGTAACTATTTTCAATAAGTCGAACAAAATGGCCGCTTATATAATAAAAAAGTAGATCTAAATATTTTTGTTCTGATTTTGAAAATATTTAAAAATTTCGAAATTTTTTATTACAGTTCAAGACTTGGATATAGTTTTTAGCTATAAGGTCAACTTAAAATCCAATGTGGCCGCCATTTTCAATACGGCCGACAAAATGACCGGCCAAATCACATTATATGTATTTAAAGTTTTTTATTAACCATTTCTTTCAATTTTTTTCATGTTTTTATCTGCTTATTGTTTTTAATATATCCGCTGATGATTTTAAATCTAAAATGGCTGCTATTTTCATTATGTCAAACAAAATGGCCACTCAATTAATAGCAATTCGGGGAATATATAGATCTAAACATAACTTGTACCGATTTTTGAATTAATATTGCTTAAACATTTTGTACATATGACCTGTAATTACTCATTGATATATCTTATAGTTGTTTGCAATTAATGATGGCTGTTATATCCAATATAATTTCTAAAAAATTCATGTTGAACATAACAATGTTTGAAGATGTGATCTTATGTGTAAAATCACTAAAGTGACTTCTTCTGAACCGAGAGACATTAAGGATTTCCAAACTGAATAATCACTATCAGTATGTTAAGTTATATAAAGTTTGCGAATAAATTTGACCTTGACCTTCGTTCAAGGTAAAATTAAACTTCAGATCGAAGTTTGCGAATAGCTTTTACCTTAATCTTAGTTCAAGGTCACCATGCCTTTGTATTTTTAAAACTAAATCTGACTTCTTCTCTTGATATTTTTTAATTTTTTTATACAGTTTGCGAATTGATTTCACCATGACTTGATTCAAAAGCTACAATAATGACCTTGTAGGTATAAATGCTTTAATGGCTTTTTCTCATAAACCAAAAAGGCTTTTAGACATCAAACATCATATATTAAATCAGTGATTTAAATTTTACATTGTCTCTTAATAGATTTGACATTGACCTTCGTTCAACGTTGCAGTGACACTGTGAGAAAAAAATGGCATGCATAACTTTTCAAAATATTCAAACATTTCATGAACACATTGATGTTATTTGCCACAAACGCTAAATATGACTTGTCGTGAACCAAAAGGCATATTATCATAAAACTAGGCAAGTTGAGCAAAAGATTTGACCTTGACCTTCATTAACCCCTTAACCCCCGTAAGCGCCATAGAGCGCCAACCGGGTTTTCAGGCAGTGTGTTGTACATATTTTGATGTAAAAAATCGTAAGTATTGACGGATCGACATGAACTTGGTATCATAGGAAACTACAGAACATTACCTACAAATATTGTTCTTTGGGTTTTTTTGATAGAAAGAATACTTTAGTTCGAATTTTTTATTTGAAATTTGTGAACGGTTTCAGTTTTTACGTGATTAAAATTTTGAGTTTATTTTCCTTCTTTTTTTTCTAGAGAAAAAGTAACTCGTTGAAACTTTTGAAATAGTTTATCAATTTCGTTACAAATCAGATTTTTATAAAAAGCAGGAAAAGGATGTTTGTTATATGTAAAAAAATCAGTTATAGAGATATAAATAGTATAACATTTATTACACTGAACAATTACCACTTTTTGTGTTCATAACTTTTTACTTTGACGTTTTTACCTTCATCCGCGAAAACGTGTATTCTTTTTTATTTTTACACAATGTCGAGTTTAAAGCATTCAAAATTCTAAAACAGTCACTATATAATTCACAAAATCTATGCCGTTAGAAAGCTTTTTTCCTCCGGTTTATACACATATAAAATACTTTTACTCTAGACATGATATCAATTTAACGATTCGAAATTTTCAACAGGTGCATCGGATGTGAAACTTTAAACATATTTTTACATGTCAACATCTACAAGGTGCAACTTGATCGATCTTTTGTATCGATGTTTACGAGGACTTTTTAAAATCTATTTTCAATTTCGAATACTTTTTTATTTTCACAAATATATATTTAAATTGGTGCTTCTAAGAATTTATGTTTATTATACATGGTTGATTAAAAAAAGATCTTGTCAGTTCATTCATCACGTTTTGCATCGACAGGCAGGTCTGTGTAAACAGCAAGAAGTAAACATCATGGGTCATTGCTAGTTTTTGTTGTTCATTGTACATCTGTAAGCTATATCAGTATATACAAAAATATTAAGTGAGTTTGGAACATTTGTGTTAAAATATGCTACATATCTATTTCTTAAAAACTTATCATTCGAACTCTTGACATAGATTTATCGTACTCTACACGTCCTGCGCACAGACTTTATCCATCTGAGAACTGTCTTCTACTACGTCCGTACAGTGTATCTAAAAATATAGGGGCCCGGCGCGGGCTTGCATCGGGTTTTATTTTATATTTAAATCAGTATATGTATTTTGTATTCATCATGAGTGTAAGTATAATGTAAATAATCTAAATAAATATAGACTGCGAAATGATTGCTGGTCTCGGCACACTTTTTTATGAACAGAAGTCGAGAAAAATATACGTGAAGTGCAATATTAAAAGTTCAAAAAAAAAAAAAAAAAAAAAAAAAAAAAAAAAAAAAAAAATTGTGAGGTACAATTCTACGAACGAGATTCAGTTCAAAACAAAATAAGTTACTGATCAATAACTCCTGCTAAAGCTAACGGAGAAATAAAAATAATAATCAATTATTCAAAATATAAAACATTACAAAAAATGATGGGTTTCTATAGAAATTCAGTTACAAAGACCGTATGCATCAGATGTGTTTTGATTGATTGACTTATTTATTTTTTTTCTGCAAAGGTTGCATTGTATTACACTTATTCATGATGATGATGGTACGCTTTTTGTGTCAATAAAGTAAAAAAAAGTGCTTTTAAAATTTCACAACATATCCAGTATTGTAATATATATTTTTAAAAATCCTTCTTGGAAGATTGAAGCTTAGTAAATTGTTCCTTCCACTTCATGTGGAAGTCCCGGTACCTTGAATAGAACGAACTGCATGAGAAAGTTCGTAAGTTCACAAAGTGGTTTCCAGGGTTATATGCTTCGGTTTTCTCCACCATACCAGAAAGAAATAACCACCTTGATATAATCTCTCTCTCTCTCTCTCTCTCTCTCTCTCTCTCTCTCTCTCTCTCTCTCATGCTAATACGGTAAGTAAAAGTACAGAGCTAGAATTTCCGAAATAGCTCTATTCTTTAGATTGGGACACAAATAATGAAGTCTTATTCCATAGTAAGGAAAAAAACTTCCATAAATGCTTTGAAAGTAGAGGAATATAGCAGGTGATGCATCGATGTAAGTGTGACAATATGACACAAATGAGTAAACCAGTAGTATAGAAGTGTGTATTAAAAATCTGTTACAAAGATCACATATATTTTGAGGGTATAGTAACCAGTTTTGGCGTATGAAATGCAAATAAGTTTCTCAGTGTTGTTTCTGTCTAATATTGATCACAATATACATGTAATATTGTTCAGCTGACTGAATACTGTCTACTGTCGTGTACTGAGGAACACAAGGATATACATCTGAAATGCCTGAATTTTGAAGACTACGGTTGTTTGTTGATAAAGAGTTCTATAGTTCTGTTCCCTGATGGTGCGTTAGAAGAATGAACATTCTCTGTAGTCATTGTTTTATAGCTTGATAGAATTTGTAAGGCTAGATGGTGGTGCCTTGTACTATCGCTTGATGGTATCGGCTGTCGGCTCTTATTAACTATCAACAAATCATTGACAATCATACAAAAAACATTGTCAGAATATTTGTCCTGTCTTTTTTCCAGTGATCTCCAGTCCCGATGGAATCAACCACTTTTCAAATATTTCCTAAGTTCCATTTGAAACTGTAACGGGTATTTTTCGACATATATTTCAGTCTTGATTCTTATATTATCAGAGCGGTAAGATTGTGAACACTGGAGAAAAAAGTGTTCTCACAAACAAATTTATGACCATTGACCTGGCAAACTAGGATCTGTCTCAGTTGCAATTCAAACCCGCAATGTGCTGTATAAGCCAGGCGCGATAGATGATTCTCTCTTGAAAGATCACTGTGTCACTTGTGCTCCTAATGCACCTTCAATTTGTCGTCAAATACAAATGGCAAATAACGTTCACTCATTCTCTATTACCCGACCTAGTCTAAAAATTTAACCACTGCGGTAGCTCAGTTGGTAGAGTGCTTGCTCCGTAAGTGGGAGGTCTTGGGTTCGATCTCCGGACGGGTCTGACCAAAGGTAAAGATTTTTTTTGGCCAAGCACTCGCCATTACAAAATGAAAGTCACGGTTCTTTTGGATGGGAACTTAAAATAAACGAGGTCCCGTGTCACGGTGGGCTTGGCACGCTAAAGAACCCCGCTATATAATGCCTACAGCGCAACGTACAGGCAAAATTTCTGCATCTTCGTCTATAGCTGGCGAGGTGTCGATATAAGTGAAATATTCTTGACTGGGACGTTAAATACCATTACTCAAATCGTTAGTCTGAAAATAGGCTGCTACATAACCGTTATTTCGTCAAGCATTCGGTAAATTTAATTACTAGTAGAATGGCATTCCAATAGAATTTTCAAATAGCGATCTAAACTTTTTTGGACAAAACCAACTGTAGTAATGTGTTTCGTGTATTCTGTGTTCATCAAAACTTTTTTATTTCATTATTAACTGCAAATATTTTATGTGCGCATTTTATTTTTGAATATTACGCGAAAGTACACGTTTTACACACAATTTTTCACCACTACTGTAGCTTAGTCGGTAGAGTACTAGTGTTGTATATGGGAAGTTGGGGTCCGAATACTGACTGGGTCTGACCACTACTTGGAAATACAATAGTGACTTTATTTTCCTCAAGAACTTGGCATTCAAACCACAGGTTTTCGGGGAAAAAACAATGACTATGTCATGATAAGGAACCTAGCAGATTGCACTGTGCGCACTGTCGCTTCATCTTTATCCCGATATAAATTAAATATACTTGACTTGAAGGTAAAACCCTAATCAATCACAATCAAATCAATCAATCAATCATAAGTCCTAATTCTACCGAAAATGAGACAATTTTAAAAACCAGTTCCCTCTTATTATAAATATCATTAATACTAATAAAATTCGACAGAACCTAAAATGTGATAATAGCAAATTTATACTACTTTTCACCTATATTTCTCAGGTGTTCGAGTTTCCGTTGTCATGGTAACGGATATTTCATTAAATTTATGACAAAATTTAAATCAAGTGAAAATCATCATATAAGTGTTTACAATATATATTGCTTACCATTCCGTTTTAAATTGTTGAAAGTAAGAACCCTACATGTACGTCCTAGGTCAACATTGAAACTAACAGAATATGGATGTTTTTGTTGAGAATTAAGCATTCTTATTTTAAGTAAAATTTGTCATATTTTAACAATTTAAGGACTATACGTCGTATAAATTGTTATTAGATGCTAAAAACTGATTTTATTATAAAAAATTCAGCATATTTTTCACTTGCTGGTATATATAAATAGGCGAAATGTTTTAAGTTTACTAGGTATAACAGAAATTCCCGCTTTTTGTGTTTTTTAAGGATTTCCGGTTTCTGTTGCCATGGTAACCGATATTTGTCGAAAATATTTTTTATTTTTATTTAGTATAATCAGGTTAAAATATATTTATATCTAATACATGAAACTCCATCGATAATTTTAAAAAAATGGAGTCGAAACTGCGATCAATTTGGTTGTTCAAATATAACTCTAGCACAAATATATAGTGTTTGTTTTCAGTATTTGGCTGAAAATACACAAAATTTGCTGCTTTTATTTTTTGGGAAAACATGAAAAATTGGATACAATTTTTACACAGCATCTTTGCGTAATATTTAAATTTAATATGGACTTGAATAGATATTTTTCTAATGTGTCAAAATTAGGATGTGGGCAATTTATTGAAACAAATGCAAAAATGTGCAAAATATTACTCATTTTCTTGGTAAAATCGATGGTTACGTTTCCATGGTAACTGATATTTAGATTTTATGCACCTATAAGTGAAGTGTGGTATATAGGGATACTAAATATATATGGGTTGGTATTTACAACTTTTAGTCTAAATGCCCGAAAAATTGCTTTGAAAACCAGGTACTAGTTTTGTAAAAAGCCACAAAAAATAGCGGGGGTTAAGGGGTTAAAGGTCCAATGACCTTATGTGGAAATTGTTATGAATGACTTCTGATTAACTAAAAGGTTTGTTGTTATCAAATTCCATATATATAATCCGAAGACATCACCACAGAAATTTGCTTTTATTTTGGCTAATGTGCATCAGGTGAACAATACAGGCCCTATTTATTTTGATTACAATTAGTATTGCGTGAAAACTATTTGTATTTAACTGATAATTATTATTATAAATTTTAGAAAGTATATAGGAACTACCCTGACCGTCCATCCATATTTCTGTTCATCTTCATGATGTTCGCGCTACATATCCGACATGTTTATGGATGGATTTTAATCAAATTGTGAACAAATGTAAAAAAAATGAGATATGCGCCAACAGTTATATATTTACGTAATTATATTTAGTGACCGCTTAAGCACAGAACTTGACATGGTTTTATTTGATTTCCAGGAGAGATTATTCTAGCTATGGGTATTTATTGAATCCAAAATGTTATATCATTACCATTTTATATTATAACTCTTAGAATATTTATTTTTCCTAAAGTATATTTCAGGATAATTATTCAATAATATAAACAGTGATTATGTCATTATTTTACATATATGACAATACCCGGCACATGTACATGGAAATTAAGAATGAAAAAAATCAAAAGGCTACTTTTGTAATGAATTCGTTGCTTGTCGCACAGTGCATCGTAATTATTTACACATTTTCATAATAAGTGATACAGTGAGTATAAATTTTGACTTGGACATTCCTTCGCCAAAGCAATTTAAAGTTCGTTACATTGGTTAAAATTGATTTATTTTCAAGACCACAATCACTTACACACCCATATTTGATGACGTCCTAATCATTATACGTGAGAACGTCAACAAAATTGATTACGTCATTATCAGAAGGCACCGCTGATGGCCTGAAAACTGAAAGTTTGATGCAATTTTTTGTTTTTAATCATCTTTTCATGCTGCAAATGTGTGAAAAAAGAATCTTGAACCAATAACAGTGTAATACAGAGATTACTCTTAAGTAGTTAACTCTTAAAACATTTTTATGAACCAAATGGTCTAGAAGCTTAAAATTTTATTTGTAACATATGGATATATAGCTCTACTAAGTTATTGAAACTGATTAACCAAGACTTGCACTCAAGGTCGCAATGACCTGAATTTGTAAAATATTTAAACATCGTTTTGTCATTAAAAGACATAGAAGCTTGACTTCATATCAAGCTTTATTAAGTTTGGAAGATCTTGTTGACCTTAGTGAAATATGAAATATTGATATGATCAATTATTCTGTTATATACTGTAGATAACTTATTTTCGCGAGTAGAAAATTTCGCGTCACGGTCACGTTGGCCTAATTCGCGAATATTTCAATTTGCGTTTGGAATTTTATTGAACACAAGATACCAATTTGAACATAGAAATATCTGTGTGTAGGAAATATTCGCGTGATATTTTAATTCGCGAATAATATGAGTCTCGAATTTACGCGAAAATAAGTCTCTCGCGATCTACAGTAGTTTAAAGTCATGAGACTGAAGGTTAACCGAAATGGTTAATTGTCTCTTAAACAAATGCACATAAAATATATTCATTTATACTGAAACATATTAACTGCAAATGTGAGGATTAAACGATTTTAATACCAAGATGTCATGTTAATGAAATGGTATAAATATACTTAATTCAAACAAAAAAACCCCAATATACCAAGTTTTTAAGGTTAGTTTATTTATGCATGATCCAATTTCTCAAAAAATGTGGAGACGTTACCTGTGATATGAACCTGTACAATAGCAATAATAGTGTATAAAAATCTTATGACTCAATTGCAAGACCAGGGATTGAGACATTTTATAAGCTATACGAAAATAGCAAAAGATTCTAAATGCTGTTATTGTGGTTTTATACAACCGTTTCCAAAAAGAGTTGTTTTATAGGTTTTAAAGGGTTGTCTGTCCTCCAACCAAGTTGCAGATACTATTTTTATTAAATTTGATAAACAACATTACCAGGATATTATATTTTGTGAACTGAAAAAAAGGATATTAATTTAAGTGCAAATTTGCCAGGATTGTGGTTTTTTTCAATTGATAACAATGTTTTCTAACCAGCCTACTTTTCCTACTTTTCCGAACGGAAAATGTCAAATAATAGACTAGATCCTTGGTTCTTCTTTTTTTCATATGTAATGTATTTTCTTTGTTTGTCGTCAATGCCATCTCACTAAAAAGTGCATATCTTGTTCTGCTTAGCAACATTCTTGTTAAAATTCGGTTAAGCCACGTTCTATGCTAAAATGACATGTACAGTCATTATAATTGCAAATGGTTTCTTAATTTCAGTACAAGTATTTATACTTGTAAGCCATGTACAAATAGTTTGCATGCAATATTGATTTGTAATTATACAAAATGCTTAAATCGATTTTTATTATTAAGGTAGCAGTTTTGTCCGTTATATTGGAAGTAGCAGGTATTCTGAATTTCAAATCATCAGTGGATATATGTAAAGATAATAAGCAAGCCTAAAACAAAAAAATTCCTGTATATTTGTAAACAAAATGCTAGCCACATTTTAACATTTTTTCATAAGACTTGAATAAAAGTACAAAGAAAATATATGTTTTTTAGTTTCTTTATAAATATCATAGAAAGTACATCACATATGATCACATATGCCGATTTTATTGAAAATATAATTTGTCCCCAAAATTCTATGTTAAATCTATATTGAAACCAGCGTAAGAGTGTTTCTTGTCAGTATTTAAACGGTATTTTGTAGTATGATTGCCAAATTGTTTGAGAGAGACAAACACCCTCATCTGCCCCTGTTAAGTAGGTACGAGAACTTAAGATTTACATAACATTTGTAAATTGTTTGACAACCCTTAACGCATTTCAGTAAAATGTTGGTGTGATGTGGAACAAATGGTTAATCTGTTTTTGTGTTATAGTATAATTTTTATTTGATATAAGTTACAAAACTAGAATATTTTATAAAATTGGTTTTAATTCTATAATTTCTCTGAAAGTTCTCGAAATCTAAAATAAGCCTGTGTTGTCTAACAGATCATTTATAAAAAAATAACCCTTTGATTAATAGGATTCATAATACATGTACAATGATTTTCTCGCTTTAGTTATATGAGGATCATACCAAAGGCCTTTTATCTGCATATTTTTGATTTCTATATTTTCAATTTGTTTTTGAACCATTTTCCAGCTCTGTGATACATTTTTCCACAATGCGTTAGTTGTTTTTCTGTAAATGTTGATAATAGTCCCGCCCAAACATTGTTAAATTTCTAATATCAAGTTGAATTTCAGATTTGAAAAGTAGTATCCATTTTGAATCATTAAAAATAAGTATTCTATCCCAAGTAGATTTCAGAGCAGTTAAAAAGTTAAAAATATTAACCATTTTCAAACCCCATCTGCATATTCTTTCTCTATTTCGTTTTTTTTTTATTTTATCTGGTTTATTATCCCAAAATAATTTGTAAAATATTTTATTGATTTCATTTAAAATTCTTTCAGGTGGATATGGAATTTTTCAAAAATAAATGTGTTATTTGTGAATTCAATAAAAATTTTAAGAAAGTTATTCTCCCCATGGTTGTTGGGTGCCTTTTATACCATTGATTTTTTTCACTTTTTGATCATAGTTTAATTGTGGTATTGTATATAAATCAATCGAGAAATTTATTCCTAATATTGTAAAATTTCCATTCAAGTATCCATTTTTAATGATGAAACACCTTTTTTGAATATCTTGCTGCCGATCCAAATAGGTTTTTAAATTCTGTGATTTTAATTAGAAAAGTCTGGTTTGATATTATGATGTATTGTTGTCGCCGAGGACGTGAAGGTCTACGTGAATTGACTAAGGCTTCATATATAGTAAACACTGATGGTAGCGGCAACAAGTATATTAGTAGAAGTGGTTCCGAGGTAACAAAAACCACAGAAATGATCAGGAGGACACTTCTGGTGGTGTAATTTTATAGGTCAAAGGCAGTGAATCTTGTCCTATTAAATCATTTCAGTTTTATCTACAAAAGCTGAATGCAAAAAGTGATGCACTTTTTCAACGTCCAAAAGGTAATTTCTGTCCCTCTGATGATATTTGGTTTGATGCCCGTCCATTAGGCAAAAACACTTGGTCAGTTAATGGTTAGCATTTCAAAGGCAGCAGATTTGTCCCAGGTATACACAAATCACTCGATTCGTGCAACCTCGATTACAGAGTTGAGTGATGCTGGATGTGATTCACGACAAATTAAAATCATTTTGAAGCATAAATGTGTTCAGAGTGTGGATAGTTACACAAGAAACACTTCTCTCCCCCAGAAACCTAAAATTTATGAAGCCTTTTCAAATGCATTGATAGGAAATGAAAATAATTCTGTGATACAGTTTGAAAACCAGTCAGTAAAGCGCTCTTCATCCAGTACCTGTACCCAGGGTCGAGAATTAGAGTTACATGTAGCAGATAAAGATTTCCTAGATGATTCTTTTTTGTTGTCCCCAGAAGTAGATAGAATTTTAAATGACATTTCTTCTGAAGTAAATGTAAATAACAATTATTTGTCTGAATGAAGGGATACCGTGATACCAAATATTAGTGTATCCAATGTCTCTGGTGGTGTATTTAACTTTTACTTGAAATGACAGTTATAACTATTATTGAATATTGTATTTTATTATTTACATAGATTTGAAAAGAAACTGAACATTAAATCTGTTGTTGTTATATTAATGTTTTGCTTTTATTACCCATGCAATTTTGTTTGTTCAATGCAATAAAAGCTTTAGTTACTTATGTAGAGGGCACTATCAAGATTTACAGACTTGTAAATTGTTTTTACAATATTCATGTTAAGACCAGTCATTCTAGCAAATAAATCTAACGTTTATTTTTGATGATGTCTAATATAGACAGCATTCTTCGTTATCTATTTCAATGTATTTAACTTGTCCGAATTTCTTATAAGTATAGCCATGACTTCAGCACATAAAAAAGAAAATATATTGTGATATTGGCTCGCCTTGTTTTCATTCTTTTCCAGGCAAAAAAATCGTTTTGCAGAACTGATGCGCAGGAGTTTTTTCAAAAATGTACTAATCCATTTAATAAAAGACGGATTAAAATTGAATAAATTAAAGACATTGTTTATAAATTTCAAATTATTTGCAAGCAACCCACTTCGTTGTAGAAAGTCCCCGTAGTGGGAACATGCTCTACCCTAGCGTATTTATTGGGAAACAAATACACCATAAGCAGGAGAAGCAGGTTTATTGCTGCATAAAAAGGAAAATTGATAATAGCAAAATAGAAGTCATCAAGTTTCAAATGTAGCCTTTCGTGTGCGTCATAATCAAGGTAAAAGTCTAAATATGAGGCAGAACTTGAGGAATCAGTCGTGTCTTTTATTTCAAGCTCACTAGGATAGATGACATTTACATAGTCTCCAAATTAGGATTTTTAAGAGACAGAACGTCATCTATATATCTGTTTGTTAAGTTGAATGATTTGGCGACATTCTTCTCCCCAGATTTATCTGACAAGATACTATAATTCAACTTATCTAAACCTGAAGATATATTTTTATTTTCAAAGGAATTTCTAGAAGTGTAATGATTTTGATAAAACATTTTTGTTTCGCTTAATATTTTATCTTGATCTAATATTTCAGTGTCGAAAGTGTAAAGGAATAACTACACCGCTAGCATTTGTGGAACAAGAACTAAATAAACAGTTAAAACCCCATTGCTTCTGTACTAATGATTCCAACTTTTTGTTAAAATATGTATCTTGTAAACAAACTACATTAAAACTTTAAGTTTTAAGTAATTAAGTGCGTCTCTTTTATTATCAGCAGATGTTAAAAATATATTTATGCATACATTTGTACAAAATACACAATAACAAACATATTTTGTGATTGCGGAGGCAATTTTGACGGTCATATTGGAAATGACAACCATTTTGGATTTTTTGGTTGGGCTCATGTATGAAATTAATCTTTAGGCCGTTTATTGTAATCATGCCAAATTTCATGCTTTTAACAAAAGATCTTCAATCTTGTCTTTTTTTGCACGAAATCTGTTAGACTATAATTATAGAACGTTAATCTCAAAACAAATCATTAAGTTTGAGAAAAATTATCATACCTAGAACATCTCGTACTTCAAACTCGGTAGGATAATCAAGGATATGAACTATCCCATCATTACAACCTACCCATATCCTATCAAAATATCCGACCCTTAGATTCTTAAGTCCTTGACCTTTGGTTATCACGTGCATCAAAAAGGTGCCATCGTTTTTAACCGGGTGTACTCTATAGTTATACAGTCAGATATAACGATGACGTTTTCACTTGGTTTTCTGTCCATTGGGTCGAACGGGGAGCCAGGATTACCGCGGTACACACATTTCAAGAAAGGGGACGTGCATCTTTGTTTCTCAAATACTTTGACATCCCCTCTAATTGGACTCTTTCGGTCTATGATCCACTTATCACCAAGGTTACTCAATGTGATACGCTTAGGAAATGTGAAATATCTCTCTTTCTTATCTTTATCTTTGAATTCTATCAGTGCATCAGGACAAATATCAAGTGTTAAGTCAGAAACATCAGAAACCTTTGCATCGGAATTTAAAATGGATGATAACCCTTCTACTTCATTTACGTACCGTCTGCTGTTTGGTGTCATTTCATATGACAGTGAATCTACATAGCAAATTGCCAATCTTAACTTTGCCCTCCCAAAACATTTCGATATGAAGCTGGTTGATGCGTTATTTCTCTAGTAAACATATCCTCGTGACAATATGATCCGTTGTATCCTTTCTATGTTCGACACTTATAGCAGCGGAGTCACCAGCATATGATCTTACATCTGACGGATCGATGCATAAATGAAAATAACTTCCAACATTTACAATATATGTTGAAAAAAATCATCTCATCTGTTTACCGTTATACAAGGAACAATCACGGATTAAATATTTTATCTTTCCTTGTGATGAATTGTTTAATTGTACATTCTTTCTGAAGTCGCCATTATCACTAAACATAGCTATCTGTTTGTTTGAGTAACAGATAAGTACAAAGTAACCACCAAATTCCTCATTATTTCCAAACGCTATAAAAGTAACCAACCTATTAATTCCATGTTTAAATGTTTTCAGAACAAATGGCTTGTAGATTTCATCAGCACTGTCCGATCCGATGAAATACTCGTCTTTACCGCTGTACACACTTGACGCCATTTTGTACTGTATGGTTTTATGTAAAACATACAACACAGTTTAATGATAACGTACTCTAGCCTTTATTATTTACCTGGTTAAATTTAACCTTCACATTAGATTTTTTTGAAAATACGCGTCTAAGATTTTTAAAAAAAATATTTAAATACGATAAACATGATTAACCTAGAGTGCCATATTAACTGTATGTTTGTCATTTGGGCCATTAAACATATACATTATGTAATTTAGGGGCTACATAAAGTTGATATATTTGTTATGTTATACCGAATCTCTAAAATTGTCAATATTCTATACCTCATAACAGTTTTCTTAAGAATCTAATAACATAAATAAATAAATAAATACATAAATAAATAAATAAATAAATATGATTATAAAAGTCGACATCAGCTGAAAACAGTTGCTTCTTCGTAAAAACCTTATTATTATCAACATCATGCTTTTCAATCATTACCTGAATATGACTTAGGCTACATACGCCGAGCAAAATTTCCTGTCCAGTGCCTCTACTGATTATGACGTCACCGAAATCTCATAGCTGTAAACACTTGAAGTTTCCAATGTAAAGTTTTTAATATTGATAATTTTTATCTGCATTGCAGTTTTAGGGTTATTGATAAGACAGTTAAAATGTCCTGTTGTTTTGCTTTTATTCATCTTTGTAACGTTGACTGGTGCACTAAGTTCCGAAATCAAAACATCGATGTTCACGTCTTAGACTCCGTTTCCCCGCGGTCCATTTTGTTCTCTGAAGTTCTGAATTCAGAAGAAGAATAAGTTATTTGATGAAACAGGTAACGAAATACGTGTGTTTTCACGGCCGAAAAATTTGTTTGTGCTAACATTCAACACAAGTTATTTTCCGACTGCAAAAAAAAAAACAGAATCGTCATCTATTGCCGGCATTACGTTATGTCATTGAGGCTCAAAAGGACACAACATAAAAGTGAAAAAAATACTTAGGTATGACATCCTCGCCGCCGTATGAACTGGACTTTATAAATTGATAACTAATTTTAAAATAAATTACATAATATAAGAGATTTAATTTTACAGCACTAGACGGTCGTCTCTTAATACAATTTCTCGTCAGTAGTGCACAGAAAAATATGAAAACAGTAGGATTCGATAACTAGAAGTACACGAAACTTTAAAAATAAGAGTTATCGGGGTGTTTGAATTTTGGAAGTTGATGGATGACGTCACAATGTAGACTTTTATTTATATGGGATAAATCTAGGGGGGCCGTTCACTGTTTACCGATACACTAATGTGATATGTATAACATAAACATAACAGCAAACAATCGGTATACCAATGGGTACTGTGCAACATTGCTTGCTGATTTGTTTCTTTATTCTTACGAAGCAGAATTTATGCAGAACCTTGTTAAATCTGGAGAGAAAACTGTCACTAAATCATTCAACTCAACATCAGGCATGGGGCGAATTACATTTCAATGTAATGCATTACATTACAATTACTTTAACAAAAGTAGCATTATATTACAATTACAATTACATGTATTTTGGAAAGTTATGCATTACATTACAATTACTTTACCAAAGTAATGCATTATATTACACATTACATTTCATAAAGAATTCAAACATATAAATACGATATGTTTCGGATTCAGAATTTGAAATTAAAATTTTGGGTTCTTTTTGTATAAAGTTCTTATGTTTTGATTTTCAATTGTTGAAAACAGGAGTATATATAGTCAATAAGTGCATGTATAGATTCTTTTTGCTTTGGGCAGTGTTGGGTCATTCAACTGATATTTCTGCTGTTTACCAGTAGGTTTTACTAAATTTGTCAAAGTTGATTGTTCATCTATGTCAGGCTTTTTATTATCCAAATATACATTTCTGTTTTTATTCTTAAAATTAAGAAGAAAAAAACAGAGATGCTGTAAGGATTTTTTTCATATTATATGGTTTTTTTATTTATTTTATTCACTGAATGTTTCTTAATTACCTTAAATCAAAACTGTAAAAGGAGTTGATAGGTATACAAACTAATTAGTAGTATTGTCAGGTGTAATTTATAAACCATACCTTTAACAAATAGCTTCTTTAATCATTAAAGATAGGTTATCTTAATAGCATATAAAAAGGATTACATAAAAAAAACCAATTACTTGTAAAAATAAAATTGTTTTCATCACAGGTTATCAGTTGAAACAAAATTACAAATTATTGTAGTTACTGAAACTTATATTTAGATATGTTGCAAATTTTAATGTGATCTTTAGACTTCCCGATAGTACTAAAACAGCATTTGCATTTTGCTTTAAAATGTATTTTTATCCTTTACATTTGTTAGAAATTCAAAATGATCTGGAGTATACTAAGTTTTAAGCATTTTATATAGTTTTAGTATTAAGGTTGAATGAAATAAATTATTAGTTTGACAACAGTTCACAGTTACAATTTTTCTAGACATCGATTTTCATATTTTATATTAGGGAAAAAAGTAGCCTGTAGGTACTTACTAGCCCTGAATTGTAATGGTAATAATATCTAACATTTAATACAGAGAAGTAATGCTATGTAATGCATGTAATGCTTAAATTACATGCATTTTTGTCTATGTAATGCATTACATTACAATTACATGTAATGCAAAAATTAGGGCATTACACATTACATGCATTACTTTGAGAAAATGTAATGCATTACAGGGCATTACAATTACAAATTAGCATTACCCCATGCCTGCTCAACATACAAAAATATAGACGACGTTCTGTCTCTTAACAATCCTAAATTTGGAGACTATGTAAATGTCATCTATCCTAGTGAGCTTGAAATAAAAGACACGACTGATTCCTCAAGTTCTGCTTCATATTTAGACTTATACCTGAATTATGACGCACAGTAAAGGCTACATTTGAAACTTTATGACAAACGTGATGACTTCAATTTTTCTATTGTCAACTTTCCTTTTCTATGCAGCAATATACCTGCTTCTCTTGCTTATGGTGTATTTGTTTCCAAATTAATACGCTATTGTAGAGCTTGTTCCTACTACGGGGACTTTGTACAACGAAGTAGGCTGCTTGCAAATAAATTGTTGACTCAGGGATATTGCAAGCCTAGGCTTATCAAGGCCCTCAAAAAGTTTTATGGCCGTCATCACAGTATTGTTGATAAATTTGATGTTTTTGTGTCCAGGATTGCCTTGGATATATTTAACGTCTCATAGTTCCATGTTTCTTTCACAAAATTTTGATTACACACGTGGCGGGTGTAGCTAGCTAAACAGGAGGTGCTTACCCTTCCGGAGCACCCGGCCTAACTTCTCTGGTGGAAGTTTACGTGTCTAACTTAACTTGTCAGTTCCAAAGTTTTTACTTTGCTTCTGGATTGTGATTCGGAAATGGATTAGTATGTTTGTTTTTTGATTATAATAAATAAATTAAAAATAATAATCAATTTATTATATTTTTGCCCTCAGCGCACTGCAATGACCAGACTTTCTTCAACCTCACTATAGCTGACCGCGTCTCGATATAAATGAAATAGTAGTCTTGACTGGGACGTTAAAAACTTTAAACATTCATTTATTGAATCAATCAATCAATCAAACAGTTCTAATTTCCAATTGTGCATATCTAAACCATTATGAGTATCCAATAAGGGAAATCTTACCCGTGGGAGTGAACGTTTACGTCAAAGACGAAGCCTGACCAGAAGCGTCTCCTGTTTAGCTCCTTTCACCCGATACATGTAAAATAAAATAACTTACAATCAAAAATAACATACTGATCAATGTCCGAAACGACACAAGATTACCACTCTATGTGTTCCATATAAGTGTGTATTTCTGACAACATAAACTGATGATGGGCGTCAGTAGACTCAGTTCATTCAACATCATTGTATGTAACGGATGTGTTACGGAAAAAGTTTAGAATATTTTTATACCCATGTTTATTTTACATCAACATTTATTTTTAAACCACATGTCACCAAGAACAGTGACATGTTTTCAAATTGAAACAATTAAAATGTATAATAAATGAGTACATGAATGCGTAGGTATATTTTTCTCATGTTTGCAACTATGCAAAAGAATGAAAAATGATTACGTCACAATCAATTAATCTAACACAGGTACCTGTTAAATATGAAAAATAATACACTGTTTTTATTTTATCTTTATTTTTGACATAACGATCACCGACCTTTAACATTCCAATCAAATGCCTCCATTACTACGAATCTTAAGTTAGCCCTTAAACAAACTCAGATAACTTTATATAGAATCTTGTATCAGACATATTTGTATCAGTTCTAGAATGAATAAATATGTATAAATTGTAAGATAAAAGTTGTTATGAGTCTCAAATTTAATGACAATAAAGCTGATAGATTAACGTCTATACTATGGCAAATGTAAACATATGTCTCAAGAGAGAGAGAGAGAGAGAGAGAGAGAGAGAGAAAAGAGAGAGAGAGAGATGTATTATAAAGAAGAATTTAGCTCAAATTGAAATTCAAATAAAGTTGACAAATTTATGTCAAAATCTCTGACCCAGACTATCCAATGGCCACTTCGAGATTGACTCTTTGCATAAAATAAAATACAAACAACGCTAACAAAAACACCTGGTCATGGAAACTAAGCACTATGAAACATTACGTAATTAATGTCACAGGTAAAATCTCACATTGAAAGTCCAAATCTAAGATGTAATCCTTAATGACTCGAAAAATTTAATTGATCCGTTGTCATGATAATCACTGTTCCTTTTGTTATTAAATTGGTATAACTCAATTCACAGATAAAAAACATGACGAAATAAGTTTATTTTTAAAAATAATTTGAAAACAAATGTTTTATTGAAAATAAAAATAGAGAAGTTATGCACTGACACAGTTATGTCCAGAACATCTCATGCTTCAAACTCAATACGATACTTCAGGATATGAACTGTTCCATCGTTGCAGCCTACCCATATCCTATCAAAAACGTCGACACATAATGCCCTTGGATACTGGAGTCCTTGACCTTCGGTCATCACGTGCATCAAGAAGGTGCCATCGTTTTTAACCAGGTGTACATTGTGGTTACTACAGTCAGATATAACCATGACGTCTTCACTTGGTTTTATGTCCATTGGGTCAAAGGTGGATCCATGGTTACCCCGATAGACAAATTTCAGGAGATAGGACGTGTTACTTTGTTTTTGGAATACTTTGACATCCCCACTACTTAGACTCTTCCGGTCTATGATCCACTTATCACCAAGGTTACTTACTGTGATACGCTTAGGAAATGTGAAATATCTCTCTTTCTTATCTTCATCTTTGAATTCTATCAGTGTATTTGGATGACTGCCATATGACTTGCTAGCCGTTGTATAGTGATAAAGTCCACCTTCAATTACATATCGTCTGCTGTTTGATGTTGTTTCATATGACAGTTCATCTACATAGCAAACGGCCAATGTACCAAGAATGGATCCATTGGAATTTCTTTCTGACTTCAGTAAACATATCCCCGTGATTATATGACCTGTATTATCTTTTAAAGATTCATCAAATATGACAGCGAAGTCACCTGAAGGTTCTATATCCCTTTTAAATGGAATGTATGAATGTACTGTAAATACACTTTGTTTATCAATAATCCAGGGAATGTCACGGATAAAATATTTATGATTCTGTAGTAAACTTTGTAATCGAACATTCATTTTGAAATCGCCATTGTCACTAAACAAAGCTAGCTGTTTGTTTGAATAACAGACAAGTGCATAGTAACCAAACTGTTCACTTATTCCAAATGCTATGGAAGTAACCGTATCAATTCCATATTTAATTTTTTCAGAACAACTGGCTTGTAGATTTCATCAGCACTGTCCGAACCGATCAAATACTCGTCTTCACCGCTGTAAACGCTTGACGCCATTTTGTACAGTATGGTTTTAGGTAAACATAGACTTCATTTTGATGATGACCTACTCTTACCTTTATTTTTGTCTGGTTGCAATTGTCATTAAAACTAACCCTAACCCCGGAAAATACGCGTCTGGACGTTTCTACTAAGTATTTAAATATGACGGCTGTATATACAAACATGGTTAACCTATTTAAAACAATAAAGGCATGTTTATGTTACTATTTTGTAAATGCTTATATATTGTTGTACTTAATTATAATTATATATATAATATGTCAAGTCTGAAGTGGTCCTTTGACTTTTTATTTGAATATTTTAAGACATTTCCATTGTGTAATTCAGGAGCTATATAAGGTTGATATATAAGGATAGATCATAATAACAATACTGGGTACTGTGTGTAGTAGTCTATCAGCCATATCAATAATCAATTTTAAATGTCAAACGGACAGGTCAAACTTGTCGCAGTATATCCAAGTAATTTTACTCAAATTAATGTAAATTATCTCAAATGACTACAATGAGTACATTTTGTATATTTGCATAACTAAAATGTTTACACTACAAAATTTTCTTATGCCAGTAAACTAACAGTATGCAATCCTCGCCGTGTAAACTAGGCTTTATAAATTCATAATTAATTTTAAAATTGATTACATATTATACGACAGTTAATTTTACAGCAGAAGACGGTAGTCTTTTAATACAATTCCCCATCAGTAGTGCTCGGACAAAACTATAAAAAATAAAAAAAATAAAGAGGTTGAGGGCTCGCTCCGTCTGCTGGATGTTTTGGCTTCAAATCCCGGCCGGGACTGACCCAAACTTGATAATCGGTAGAGACTTACTTTCATTAATCACTTGGCATTTAGAATTAAAATTCACTGGGTTCTTTGGAAGAGACTTTGAAAACTGATACCATGTACATTGCCCTGAGCGCACTGCAATGACTAGAATTTCTTCCACTGTGGCTGGTCACGTCTCAATATAAGTGAAATATTTTTAATTGTGATGGAAAACATCATTCAACCATTCAATCAACGAATCAATCAATCAATCAATCAATTACACAGTTTTCAATCCCCAATTGGGAAGATCTGAACTACTGTGAGTATACAAGAAGGAAAATATTATGCGTGGGGTTGATCATTTCAGTCAAAACGAGGCCTGACTAGAAATTTCAAACCCAAGGGATTTGGGGGAAACAATTTTACAATTTCCGCATCCGTTCCGATCAATACGCGCGATTTGGCATCCTTCAAGTTTTCAGAAAAAAATTGTCATAGTGCGTGGTGTCACAAATGGTTTACAACGAATAAGACAGATATGTGTTGACGTATGGAGAAGATGATGATGAGTCTTAAGATGTCTTCTATGTGGATATGTGTATGGAGGCTGAAGGTGTCTTCACGGTGAATATGTGGATATGTGTTAAGTATGGAGGCTGAAGGTGTCTTCACGATGAATATGTGGATATGTGTTGAAGTATGGAGGCTGTAGGTGTCTTTACGGTGAATATGTGGATATGTGTATGGAGGGTGTCTTCACGGTGAATATGTGGATATGTGTTGAAGTATGTAGGCTGAAGCTGTCTTCACGGTGAATATGTGGATATGTGTTGAAGTATGGAGGCTGAAGGTGTCTTCACGGTGAATATGTGGATAGATGTTGAAGTGTGGAGGCTGAAGGTGTCTTCACGGTGAATATGTGGAAATTTGTTGAAGTGTGGAGGCTGAAGGTGTCTTCACTGTGGATATGAGGATATTTGTTGAAGTGTGGAGGCTGAAGGTGTCTTCACTGTGGATAGGTGTTGAAGTATGGAGGCTGAATGTGACTTCACAGTGAATATGTGGAATTGTGTCGAAGTATGGAGGCTGAAGGTATCTTCACTGTGGATATGTGGAAATGTGTTGAAGTATGGAGGCTGAAGGTGTCTTCACTGTGGATATGTGGAAATGTGTTGAAGTATGGAGGCTGAAGGTGTCTTCACTGTGGGTATGTGGAAATGTGTTGAAGTATGGAGGCTGAAGGTGTCTTCACTGTGGATATGTGGATATGTGTTGAAGTGTGGAGGATGAAGGTGTCTTCACGGTGAATATGTGGATATGTGTTGAAGTATGGAGGCTGAAGGTGTCTTCACGGTGAATATGTGGAAATGTGTTGAAGTATGGAGGCTGAAGGTGTCTTCACTGTGGATATGTGGAAATGTGTTGAAGTATGGAGGCTGAAGGTGTCTTCACTGTGGATATGTGGAAATGTGTTGAAGTATGGAGGCTGAAGGTATCTTCACTGTGGATATGTGGAAATGTGTTGAAGTATGGAGGCTGAAGGTGTCTTCACTGTGGATATGTGGAAATGTGTTGAAGTGTGGAGGCTGAAGGTGTCTTCACGGTGAATATGTGGAAATGTGTTGAAGTGTGGAGGCTGAAGGTGTCTTCACGGTGAATATGTGGAAATGTGTTGAAGTATGGAGGCTGAAGGTATCTTCACTGTGGATATGTGGAAATGTGTTGAAGTGTGGAGGCTGAAGGTGTCTTCACGGTGAATATGTGGAAATGTGTTGAAGTGTGGAGGCTGAAGGTGTCTTCACTGTGGATATGTGGAAATGTGTTGAAGTGTGGAGGCTGAAGGTGTCTTCACGGTGAATATGTGAAAATGTGTTGAAGTGTGGAGGCTGAAGGTATCTTCACTGTGGATATGTGGAAATGTGTTGAAGTATGGAGGCTGAAGGTGTCTTCACGGTGAATATGTGGAAATGTGTTGAAGTATGGAGGCTGAAGGTGTCTTCACTGTGGATATGTGGAAATGTGTTGAAGTGTGGAGGCTGAAGGTGTCTTCACTGTGGATATGTGGAAATGTGTTGAAGTGTGGAGGCTGAAGGTGTCTTCACGGTGAATATGTGGAAATGTGTTGAAGTGTGGAGGCTGAAGGTATCTTCACTGTGGATATGTGGAAATGTGTTGAAGTGTGGAGGCTGAAGGTGTCTTCACGGTGAATATGTGAAAATGTGTTGAAGTGTGGAGGCTGAAGGTATCTTCACTGTGGATATGTGGAAATGTGTTGAAGTGTGGAGGCTGAAGGTGTCTTCACTGTGGATATGTGGAAATGTGTTGAAGTATGGAGGCTGAAGGTGTCTTCACTGTGGATATGTGGATATATGTTGAAGTATGGAGGCTGAATGTGTCTTTACGGTGGATATGTGGAAATGTGTTGAAGTGTGGAGGCTGAAGGTGTCTTCACTGTGGATATGTGGAAATGTGTTGAAGTATGGAGGCTGAAGATGTCTTCACTGTGGATATGTGGAAATGTGTTGAAGTGTGGAGGCTGAAGGTGTCTTTACGGTGAATATGTGGAAATGTGTTGAAGTGTGGAGGCTGAAGGTATCTTCACTGTGGATATGTGGAAATGTGTTGAAGTATGGAGGCTGAAGGTGTCTTCACTGTGGATATGTGGATATGTGTTGAAGTATGGAGGCTGAAGGTGTCTTCACGGTGAATATGTGGAAATGTGTTGAAGTATGGAGGCTGAAGGTGTATTCACGGTGAATATGTGAAAATGTGTTGAAGTGTGGAGGATGAAGGTGTCTTCACTGTGGATATGTGGAAATGTGTTGAAGTGTGGAGGCTGAAGGTATCTTCACTGTGGATATGTGGAAATGTGTTGAAGTGTGGAGGATGAAGGTGTCTTCACTGTGGATATGTGGAAATGTGTTGAAGTATGGAGGCTGAAGGTGTCTTCACTGTGGATATGTGGATATATGTTGAAGTATGGAGGCTGAATGTGTCTTTACGGTGGATATGTGGAAATGTGTTGAAGTGTGGCGGCTGAAGGTATCTTCACTGTGGATATGTGGAAATGTGTTGAAGTATGGAGGCTGAAGGTGTCTTCACTGTGGATATGTGGAAATGTGTTGAAGTATGGAGTCTGAAGGTGTCTTCACGGTGAATATGTGGAAATGTGTTGAAGTATGGAGGCTGAAGGTGTCTTCACTGTGGATATGTGGAAATGTGTTGAAGTATGGAGGCTGAAGGTGTTTTCACGGTGAATATGTGAAAATGTGTTGAAGTGTGGAGGATGAAGGTGTCTTCACTGTGGATATGTGGATATGTGTTGAAGTATGGAGGCTGAAGGTGTCTTCACTGTGGATATGTGGAAATGTGTTGAAGTATGGAGTCTGAAGGTGTCTTCACGGTGAATATGTGAAAATGTGTTGAAGTATGGAGGCTGAAGGTGTCTTCACTGTGGATATGTGGATATGTGTTGAAGTATGGAGGCTAATGGTGTCCAGTGTGGATATGTGGAAATGTGTTGAAGTATGGAGGCTGAAGGTGTCTTCACGGTGAATATGTGGAAATGTGTTGAAGTGTGGAGGCTGAAGGTGTCTTCACTGTGGATATGTGGAAATGTGTTGAAGTATGGAGGCTGAATGTGTCTTTACGGTGAATATGTGGATATGTGTTGAAGTATGTAGGCTGAAGGTGTCTTCACGGTGAATATGTGGATAGATGTTGAAGTGTGGAGGCTGAAGGTGTCTTCACGGTGAATATGTGGAAATGTGTTGAAGTGTGGAGGCTGAAGGTGTCTTCACGGTGAATATGTGGAAATGTGTTGAAGTGTGGAGGATGAAGGTGTCTTCACTGTGGATATGTGGATATTTGTTGAAGTATGGAGGCTGAAGGTGTCTTCACTGTGGATAGGTGTTGAAGTATGGAGGCTGAATGTGACTTCACGGTGAATATGTGGAATTGTGTCGAAGTATGGAGGCTGAAGATGTCTTCACTGTAGATATGTGGAAATGTGTTGAAGTATGGAGGCTGAAGGTGTCTTCACGGTGGATATGTGGAAATGTGTTGAAGTATGGAGGCTGAAGGTGTCTTCACTGTGGGTATGTGGAAATGTGTTGAAGAATGGAGGCTGAAGGTGTCTTCACTGTGGATATGTGGAAATGTGTTGAAGTATGGAGGCTGAAGGTGTCTTTACTGTGGATATGTGTTGAAGTATGGAGGCTGAAGGTGTCTTCACTGTGGGTATGTGGAAATGTGTTGAAGTATGGAGGCTGAAGGTGTCTTCACGGTGAATATGTGGAAATGTGTTGAAGTGTGGAGGATGAAGGTGTCTTCACTGTGGATATGTGGATAGGTGTTGAAGTATGGAGGCTGAAGGTGTCTTCACTGTGGATATGTGGATAGATGTTGAAGTGTGGAGGCTGAAGGTGTCTTCACGGTGAATATGTGGATATGTGTTGAAGTATGTAGGCTGAAGGTGTCTTCACGGTGAATATGTGGATAGATGTTGAAGTGTGGAGGCTGAAGGTGTCTTCACGGTGAATATGTGGAAATGTGTTGAAGTGTGGAGGCTGAAGGTGTCTTCACGGTGAATATGTGGAAATGTGTTGAAGTATGGAGGCTGAAGGTGTCTTCACTGTGGGTATGTGGAAATGTGTTGAAGTATGGAGGCTGAAGGTGTCTTCACGGTGAATATGTGGAAATGTGTTGAAGTGTGGAGGATGAAGGTGTCTTCACTGTGGGTATGTGGATATGTGTTGAAGTATGGAGGCTGAAGGTGTCTTCACGGTGAATATGTGGAAATGTGTTGAAGTGTGGAGGATGAAGGTGTCTTCACTGTAGATATGTGGATAGGTGTTGAAGTATGGAGGCTGAAGGTGTCTTCACGGTGAATATGTGGAAATGTGTTGAAGTATGGAGGCTGAAGGTGTCTTCACTGTGGATATGTGGAAATGTGTTGAAGTATGGAGGCTGAATGTGTCTTCACTTGATATTTGGAAATATGTTGAAGTATGGAGGCTGAAGGTGTCTTTACTGTGGATACGTGTTGAAGTATGGAGGCTGAAGGTGTCTTCACTGTGGATATGTGGAAATGTGTTGAAGTATGGAGTCTGAAGGTATCTTCACTGTGGATATGTGGAAATGTGTTGAATTATGGAGGCTGAAGGTGTCTTCACTTGATATTTGGAAATATGTTGAAGTATGGAGGCTGAAGGTGTCTTTACTGTGGATACGTGTTGAAGTATGGAGGCTGAAGGTGTCTTCACTGTGGATATGTGTATGGAGGCTGAAGGTGTCTTTAAGGTAAATATGTTAGATTAGTTAGTTCCTTTTATGGTACAGTATCTACAGTGGAGGAAATAAAATTTGTATAGAACTGAATTATTATTACAAACTCAGAAACGTTTTCACGATGCATACATATGTGTATTAAAATTAAATTAAAATTCATTTGATAACAGTTGTTATTGTTGTCGAAGAGGTTAACTTCATTTAGCATTGATGTTTACATTGTTCTTTGGACCAAGAGTTTAAGGTCACAACAGACCTAAGACCACAACATTGAAGTCTCAATGAATGACGGAACGTGTGTCCTAAATCAGCTACCGTACGGAACAGATCAGTTTTAAAGTTTTAAAGGTATAACAACGAATATTGATTCATAGAGTTTAAGACTTAATTATCATATATATAAACGGAACGTCAATCTCAAAACATAACATTAAGTAAGAGAAGAATCTATCATGCATAGAACATGCGTCAAACTCGGTACGATATTTCAGGATATACACTGTTCCATCGTTAAAACCAATCTATATCCTCTCAAAAACGTCGACACCTAATGCCCTTGGATACTGAAGTCCTTGCCTTCCGGTCATCACGTGCATCAAGAAGGTGAATTCTATCAGTGTATCAGGACAACTCTTATAATATTCTGGTGGTTAGTAAGGTGATGTATAAATATTGTATTCAAATAATACATCTTCGATTACATATTGTCTGTTGTTTGATGTTTTACGACAGTTCATCTATATAGCAAACGACCAATGACCAAGATATGCTACTCCTATATTTGTTTGACTCTAGTAAATATCTCCGTCATTATATGATCCGTTGGATCTGTCCAGATGGCAGCAAAGTCACCTGAAGGTTCTCTATCCCTCTCTGATGGAATATATGAATGCAAGGAATTTTCTCCATTCACATCAATTAATGAACCAATCACCCAGTTCCAAAGTCTCATCGGACATACAGATCTGAACTAATGATTATAAATACGCAATTACAATTTGTTTTATGTTGTTTATGAACAAGTTGAAATGAAAGAAGATTGTACATAAGTCTGATGAGGGAAAAAAATTAAATCGAGTTATTAATAAAATGTTATTCACCTTTTAACATGTCATGATCATATTATAATAAGAACTTTACATTCATAAATTACTTGCAGCTTTCCTGAAATGCATATATCATATCGAGTTGAAAACAAAAATCTGTACCAAAACTTACCTCGCACTCGCTTCGACGAACATGAGCTACTATTTATATACACCTTTGTACATACATCTTAAAGGCTTTTAAGGAGAAACTGTCCTATAATAGACCCTCAGTCAAATAAAGACAAACATACAAGTCAATATCAAAACCGCAATCCCAAGGCAACGTCAAAACAAACATACCAGTCCATATCCAAACAACAACCCCAAGCAAAGTAAAAACAAATATACCAGTCCATATCCAAAATGCAATCACAAGGCAAAGTAAAAAAAAACAAACGTACAAGTTCATATCCAAACTGCAATCCCAAAGCAAAGTAAAACCAAACGTACCAGTCCATATCCAAACAACAACCCCAACGCAAAGTAAAAAAAACAAACGTACCAGTCCATATCGAAACCACAATCCCAACGCAAAGTAAAAAAAACAAACGTACCAGTCCATATCGAAACCACAATCCCAAAACAAAGGAAAAAACATCACCAAATCACAATTCTAAGCATGGCAAAGTAAAATCCTTGAAACTGACATAGAAGGGTTAAACACGCCAATTTGAACCAGGAAATTAAGGCCGGGGTTTTCGGAAGGTTAGGCGTCTCCTGTTTAGCTTGCTTCATCCGCCGCTACATGTAAAATAAAATAAACTTACAATCAAAAAAAAAAAAAAAAAAAAAAAAAAAAAAAAAAACTGTTCAATGTCCGAAACAGCACACGATTACCACGTTGTGCGTTCATATAAGTATGTAATTTTGACAACATAAACTGATGATGTCACTCGTAAGTGGTACACCGTATAGCAATTAGCAAGGTACACTAGTAATACAGTATACATCAAGGACAGACAAATCCCCTCCAACTAAATGAATTAGGTTTGCTGAATGTTAAATATTTTCGAAGTTGCCTGTTGAAGTTGAAAGTAATGGTGAATTTTCATTTTACAAGCGGGGAAATATGCTTGTTGATTATGGTTGGTGTGACTGTTGATTGACGAAATGTTTTTGTGTTCTTAAGTTTGCATGATTTAGCTGGAACATTTGATCCACTGTATTTCATTAGATTCGTGTACAGAAAATTGTCTTGTCAGTTTTTATTTATACTAGAAGCATTTATTTTAAAGTTTATTTTACCCCAATATTGATTTATAAACCACGTATCGGCAAGACTATTGATTTTAACACTAAAGCAATGTAAAATGTAAAACAAATGACTATATGACTGGCGTAGGTATATTTTTCTTTTGCTTTCAACCAATCAAAAGCATGAGAAATGATTACGTCACAATCAATTACTCTTATATTGGTACCTGTTTAATATGACAAATATTACACTGTTGTAATTTATCAATAATCAGGAATTTTTGTGATATATGATATTATTTATATCTTATGTATCTACGGTATTTGTATCAGAGTCGAGTCTTGTTCCCATGTCTATATTACGACAAGTCGATGTTCAAATACAGTAAGATATCCATCCCTTACATACATAAGATATACATCTTATCTTACAATGTTTACAACTTAAGCACAAAAATGACACAAAAATACAATTTTTATTTTTTAAAAGTTAAATATTGTATGTACTGTTTCTTATGCGGATGGATATATGGGATACGACGATAAGGAACACTGTAGGCGAGCGTCATTGAAGACAACAGACGTGTTACAAACAAGTTTAGAGCATTTTTAATTTTTGGGGATTGGCGATTGTTCTTTTATGGCTTATAATTTCATAAAGTGTTTAACGTGATCTATGCAGTTTAAATTCACATGAAAAGAATATTTATTTTTACGGATAAATTATACTTTGAATACATTTAGTTTTGTACTGATGCAAAATTATTAACCGCAGTTGCCAAGAATTACATTATAACATTACATTGAACATTTTCCTGGTTTATTTCGGAAGAAGATGCGGATGTTTTTTTTCCCTTTTTTTCGTAGTAGTTTTAACTGCATTCATTTGTTTGACATAACCTTTGTATCAGTTCAAGAATGAATAAATATGCGTAAATTGTAAAATAAAAATGTAATAAATATCAAATTTAATGATGATAAAGCTGATTGATTTACATCTAAATTATGACAAATGTAAACAAAATAAAAATAAAACGAAAGAGAATTGAAATTCAAATAAAGTTGACATATATATTCTATGTCGGAATTGTGACCTAGACTATCCAATAGACACTTCCAGATTGATGCTTTGCATAAAATAAAATACAAACAACGCTATCAAAATACCATGAAAACTAAGCACTATAAAACATTACGTAATTAATGTCACAGATGTAATCCTTAATAACTTGAAAATTTTAATTAATCCCTTGTCATGATAATCACTGTTGCTTTTGTCATTAAATTAGTATAATTCGATTCACATATAAAAACATGGCGGAAATAAGTTTATTATAGGAATAATTTGAAAAAAATGTTTTATTGGAAATAAAAATAGTGAAATTATGCACTGTCACAATTATACCCAGAACCTCTCATGCTTCAAACTCGGTACGATACTTCAGGATATGAACTGTTCCATCGTTGCAGCCTACCCATATCCTATCAAAAACGTCGACACATAATGCCCTTGGATACTGGAGTCCTTGACCTCCGATCATCACGTGCATCAAGAAGGTGCCATCGTTTTTAACCAGGTGAACATTATGATTACTACAGTCAGATATAACCACGACGTCTTGACTTGGTCTTATGTCCATTGGGTCAAAGGTGGATCCAAGGATACCCCGATAGACAAATTTCAGGAGAGAGGAGGACGTGTTACTTTGTTTCTGAAATACTTTGACATCCCCACTACTTGGACTCTTCCGGTCTATGATCCACTTATCACCCAGGTTACTTACTGTGATACGCTTAGGAAATGTGAAATATCTCTCTTTCTTATCGCCATCTTTGAATTCTATCAGTGTATTTTGATGACTGTCATATGAACTGTAAGCTAATGTACAGAAATATTTCTGTACATTAAACTTCAATTACATATCGTCTGCTGTTTGATGTTGTTTCATATGTCAGTTCATCTACATAGCAAACGGCCATTGTACCCTCTATACATGCAGATGGGTCTGTTATTTTTTCTGACTTCAGTAAACATATCCCCGTGATTATGTGACCCGTTCTATCTTTTAAAGATTCATCAGGTATGACAGCGAAGTCACCTGAAGGTTCTATATCCTTTTTAAATGGAATGTATAAATGGAAGGAACTTCCTCTGTTCTCATTATTCACGGTAAATACACTGTTTTTATCAATAATCCAGGAAACGTCACGAATAAAATATCTATGATTCTGTTGTAAACTTTGTAATCGAACATTCGTTTTGAAATCACCATTGTCACTAAACAAAGCTAGCTGTTTGTTTGAATAACAGACAAGTGCATAGTAACCAAACTGCTCACTATTTCCAAACGCTATAGAAGTAACCGTATCAATTCCATATTTAAATGTTTTCAGAACAACTGGTTTGTAGATTTCATCACCACTGTCCGAACCGAAAGTTCTCGTCTTCATCGCTGTACACACTTGACGCCATTTTGTACACTATGATTATAGGTAAACATTAAATACATTTTAAAAATGACGTACACTAGCATTTAGAATTTCCTGGTTGTCGTTAAAATAAGATTTTTGGAAAATACGCGTCTGAAAATTTCTAAAAAGTACTTAAATATGAAGGTTGTATAGACAAACATGGTTTAAATCAATAAAAACTTATTTATACTTGTAAATTGTGAATTGAGGTCACTATTTTGTAGCTCGATTTTAATCAATAAAGGCAGGTTTATAGTTGTATACATAATTAATATCTGTTGTGAATTGTGAATGTCACGATTTTGTGTATGTTTATATATAACTGTACGGATATAATGTCTGAAGTCTGAAGTGACGCTTGACCTTTTATATTAATATTTTAACAGACATTTGCATTGTGTAATTCAGGAGCTATATAAGGTTGATATATAAGGATAGATCATAATAACAATACTGGGTACTGTGTGTAGTAGTCTATCAGCCATATTAATATTCAATTTTAAAGGTCAAACGGCCAGGTCAAACTTGTTACAGTATACCCAAGTAATTTTACTCAAATTTATGTAAATTATCTCATGACTACAGTGAGTACAGTTTGCATATATATAACTAAAATGTTTACACGACAAAATTTTCTTATGCCAGTAAATTAACAGTATGCAATCCTCGCCGTATAAACTGGGCTTTATAAATTGATAATTAATTTTAAAATTGATTACATATTATACGACAGTTAATTTTACAGCACTAGGCGGTCGTCTTTTAATACAATTCATCATCAGTAGTGTCCGGACAAAACTATGAAAATAAAAAAATAAAGAGGTTGAGGGCTCGCTCCGTATGCTGGATGTTTTGGGTTTTAATCGCTGCCGGGGCTGACCCAAACTTCATAATCGGTAGAGACTGTACTTTCTCCAATCACTCGGCATTTAGAATTAAAATTTACCGGGTCCTTCGGAAGAGACCTTGAAAACTGATACCATGTGCATTGCCTTGAGCGCACTGCAATGACCAGAATTTTTTCACTATAGCTGGTCACGTCTCGATATAAGTGATATATTTTTAACTGTGACGGAAAATATCATTCAACCATTCAATCAACAAATCAATCAATCCATCAATCACACAGTTTTCAACCTCTAATTGGGAAGATCTGAACTACTGTGAGTATTCAAGAGGGAAAATCTCACCCGTGGGAGTGAACATTTCAGTCAAAACGAGGCCTGATTAGAAATGTTTAAACCCAAGGGATTTGGGGGGGGAACAATTTTACGATTTCCGCATCCGTTCGAGTCAATACGCGCGATTTGGCATCCTTCAAGATTTCAGAAAAATAAATTGTCATAGTGTGTGGTGTATAACAATACTGGGTACTGTGTGTAGTAGTCTATCAGCCATATCAATATTCAATTTTAAATGTCAAACGGACAGGTCAAACGTGTCGCAGTATAGCCAAGTAATTTTACTCAATTTTATGTAAATTATCTCATATGACTACAATGAGTACAATTTGCATATATGCATAACTAAAATGTTTACACGACAAAATTTTCTTATGCCAGTAAATTAACAGTATGCAATCCTCGCCGTATAAACTGGGCTTTATAAATTGATAATTAATTTTAAAATTGATTACATATTATACGACAGTTAATTTTACAGCACTAGGCGGTCGTCTTTTAATACAATTCATCATCAGTAGTGTCCGGACAAAACTATGAAAATAAAAAAATAAAGAGGTTGAGGGCTTGCTCCGTACGCTGGATGTTTTGGCTTCAAATCCCGGCCGGGTCTGACCAAAACTTGAAAATAAGTAGAAAATGTATTTTCTCCAATCACTCGGCCTTTAGAAATGAAATTCACTGGGTTCTTCGGAAGAGACTTTGAAAACTGATACCATGTACATTGCCCTGAGCGCACTGCAATGACTAGAATTTCTTCCACTGTGGCTGGTTACGTCTCGATATAAGTGAAATATTTTTAACTGTGACGGAAAACATCATTCAACCTTCAACCATTCAATCAACGAATCAATCAATGAATCACACAGTTTTAAATCCCTAATTGGGAAGATCTGAATTACTGTGAGTATCCAAGAAGAAAAATCTCACTGATGGGAGTTATCATTTCAGTCAAAACGAGGCCTGACTAGAAATGTTCAAACCCTTAGGATTTGGGGGAAACAAATTAACGATTTCCGCATCCGTTGGAGTCAATACGGGCCATTTGGCATCCTTCAAGATTTTAGAAAAAAAAATGTCATAGTGCGTGGTGTCACAAAAGTTTTACAACGAATAAGACAGATATGTGTTGACGTATGGAGAAGATGATGATGAGTCTTAAGATGTCTTCTATGTGGATATGTGTATGGAGGCTGAAGGTGTCTTCACGGTGAATATGTGGATATGTGTTAAGTATGGAGGCTGAAGGTGTCTTCACGATGAATATGTGGATATGTGTTGAAGTATGGAGGCTGTAGGTGTCTTTACGGTGAATATGTGGATATGTGTATGGAGGGTGTCTTCACGGTGAATATGTGGATATGTGTTGAAGTATGTAGGCTGAAGCTGTCTTCACGGTGAATATGTGGATATGTGTTGAAGTATGGAGGCTGAAGGTGTCTTCACGGTGAATATGTGGATAGATGTTGAAGTGTGGAGGCTGAAGGTGTCTTCACGGTGAATATGTGGAAATGTGTTGAAGTGTGGAGGCTGAAGGTGTCTTCACTGTGGATATGAGGATATTTGTTGAAGTGTGGAGGCTGAAGGTGTCTTCACTGTGGATAGGTGTTGAAGTATGGAGGCTGAAGATGTCTTCACTGTGAATATGTGGAAATGTGTTGAAGTGTGGAGGCTGAAGGTGTCTTCACTGTGGATATGAGGATATTTGTTGAAGTGTGGAGGCTGAAGGTGTCTTCACTGTGGATAGGTGTTGAAGTATGGAGGCTGAATGTGACTTCACGGTGAATATGTGGAATTGTGTCGAAGTATGGAGGCTGAAGATGTCTTCACTGTAGATATGTGGATATATGTTGAAGTATGGAGGCTGAAGGTGTCTTTACAGTGGATATGTGTTGAAGTGTGGAGGATGAAGGTGTCTTCACGGTGAATATGTGGAAATGTGTTGAAGTATGGAGGCTGAAGGTATCTTCACGGTGAATATGTGGATATGTGTTGAAGTATGGAGGCTGAAGGTGTCTTCACTGTGGATATGTGGAAATGTGTTGAAGTATGGAGGCTGAAGGTATCTTCACTGTGGATATGTGGAAATGTGTTGAAGTGTGGAGGATGAAGGTGTCTTCACGGTGAATATGTGGAAATGTGTTGAAGTGTGGAGGATGAAGGTGTCTTCACGGTGAATATGTGGAAATGTGTTGAAGTGTGGAGGATGAAGGTGTCTTCACAGTGAATATGTGGAAATGTGTTGAAGTATGTAGGCTGAAGGTGTCCACTGTAAATATGTGGATAGGTGTTGAAGTAAGGAAGCTGAAGGTGTCTTCACGGTGAATATGTGGAAATGTGTTGAAGTATGTAGGCTGAAGGTGTCTTCACGGTGAATATGTGGATATGTGTTGAAGTATGGAGGCTGAAGGTGTCTTCACTGTAGATATGTGGAAATGTGTTGAAGTATGTAGGCTGAAGGTGTCCACTGTAAATATGTGGATAGGTGTTGAAGTAAGGAGGCTGAAGGTGTCTTCACTGTGGATATGTGGATAGGTGTTGAAGTATGGAGGATGAAGGTGTCTTCACTGTGAATATGTGGATAGGTGTTGAAGTATGGAGGCTGAAGGTGTCCACTATGAATATGTGGATAGGTGTTGAAGTATGGAGGCTGAAGGTGTCTTCACTGTGGATATGTGGATAGTTGTTGAAGTATGGAGGCTGAAGGTGTCTTCACTGTGAATATGTGGATAGGTGTTGAAGTATGGAGGCTGAAGGTGTTTTCACTGTGGATATTTGGATAGTTGTTGAAGTATGGAGGATGAAGGTGTCTTCACTGTGGATAGGTGTTGAAGTATGGAGGCTGAAGCTGTCTTCACTGTGGATATGTGGATAGATGTTGAAGTATGGAGGCTGAAGGTGTCTTCACTGTGGATATGTGGATAGGTGTTGAAGTATGGAGGCTGAAGGTGTCTTCACTGTGGTTATGTGGATAGGTGGTGAAGTATGGAGGCTGAAGGTGTCCACTGTGAATATTTGGATAGGTGTTGAAGTATGGAGGCTGAAGGTGTTTTCACTGTGGATATGTGGATAGGTGTTCAAGTATGGAGGCTGAAGGTGTTTTCACTGTGGATATGTGGATAGTTGTTGAAGTATGGAGGATGAAGGTGTCTTCACTGTGGTTATGTGGATAGATGTTGAAGTATGGAGGATGAAGGTGTCTTCACTGTTGATATGTGGATATGTGTTGAAGTATGGAGGCTGAAGGTGTCTTCACTGTTGATATGTGGATAGGTGTTGAAGTAAGGAGGCTGAAGGTGTCTTCACTGTGGATATGTGGATAGGTGTTGAAGTATGGAGGATGAAGGTGTCTTCACTGTGGATATTTGGATAGGTGTTGAAGTATGGAGGATGAAGGTGTCTTTACTGTGGATATGTGGATAGGTGTTGAAGTATAGAGGCTGAAGGTGTCTTCACTGTGGATATGTGGATAGGTGTTCAAGTATGGAGGCTGAAGGTGTCTTCACTGTGGATATGTGGATAGTTGTTGAAGTATGGAGGATGAAGGTGTCTTCACTGTGGTTATGTGGATATGTGTTGAAGTATGGAGGATGAAGGTGTCTTCACTGTGGATATTTGGATAGGTGTTGAAGTATGGAGGATGAAGGTGTCTTCACTGTGGTTATGTGGATAGGTGTTGAAGTATGGAGGATGAAGGTGTCTTCACTGTGGTTATGTGGATAGATGTTGAAGTATGGAGGATGAAGGTGTCTTCACTGTTGATATGTGGATAGGTGGTGAAGTATAGAGGATGAAGGTGTCTTCACTGTTGATATGTGGATAGGTGTTGAAGTATGGAGGATGAAGGTGTCTTCACTGTGGTTATGTGGATAGATGTTGAAGTATGGAGGATGAAGGTGTCTTCACTGTTGATATGTGGATAGGTGTTGAAGTATGGAGGATGAAGGTGTCTTCACTGTGGTTATGTGGATAGATGTTGAAGTATGGAGGATGAAGGTGTCTTCACTGTTGATATGTGGATAGGTGGTGAAGTATAGAGGCTAAAGGTGTCGTTACTGTGAATATGTGGATAGGTGTTGAAGTATGGAGGCTGAAGGTGTTTTCACTGTTGATATGTGGATAGGTGTTGAAGTATGGAGGCTGAAGGTGTCCACTGTAAAAATGTGGATAGGTGTTGAAGTAAGGAGGCTGAAGGTGTCTTCACTGTCGATATGTGGATAGGTGGTGAAGTATAGAGGCTAAAGGTGTCGTTACTGTGAATATGTGGATAGGTGTTGAAGTATGGAGGCTGAAGGTGTTTTCACTGTTGATATGTGGATAGGTGTTGAAGTATGCAGGCTGAAGGTGTCCACTGTAAATATGTGGATAGGTGTTGAAGTAAGGAGGCTGAAGGTGTCTTCACTGTGGATATGTGGATAGGTGTTGAAGTATGGAGGATGAAGGTGTCTTCACTGTGAATATGTGGATAGTTGTTGAAGTATGGAGGATGAAGGTGTCTTCACTGTGAATATGTAGATATGTGTTGAAGTATGGAGGCTGAAGGTGTCTTCACTGTGGATATGTGGATAGGTGGTGAAGTATGGAGGCTGAAGGTGTCCACTGTGAATATTTGGATAGGTGTTTAAGTATGGAGGCTGAAGGTGTTTTCACTGTGGATATGTGGATAGGTGTTGAAGTATAGAGGCTGAAGGTGTCTTCACTGTGGATATGTGGATAGGTGTTCAAGTATGGAGGCTGAAGGTGTTTTCACTGTGGATATGTGGATAGTTGTTGAAGTATGGAGGATGAAGGTGTCTTCACTGTGGTTATGTGGATAGATGTTGAAGTATGGAGGATGAAGGTGTCTTCACTGTTGATATGTGGATAGGTGTTGAAGTATGGAGGATGAAGGTGTCTTCACTGTGGATATTTGGATAGGTGTTGAAGTATGGAGGATGAAGTTGTCTTCACTGTGGTTATGTGGATAGATGTTGAAGTATGGAGGATGAAGGTGTCTTCACTGTGGATATGTGGATAGGTGTTCAAGTATGGAGGCTGAAGGTGTTTTCACTGTGGATATGTGGATAGTTGTTGAAGTATGGAGGATGAAGGTGTCTTCACTGTGGTTATGTGGATAGATGTTGAAGTATGGAGGATGAAGGTGTCTTCACTGTTGATATGTGAATAGGTGTTGAAGTATGGAGGATGAAGGTGTCTTCACTGTGGATATGTGGATAGGTGTTGAAGTATGGAGGATGAAGGTGTCTTCACTGTGGTTATGTGGATAGATGTTGAAGTATGGAGGATGAAGGTGTCTTCACTGTTGATATGTGGATAGGTGTTGAAGTATGGAGGATGAAGGTGTCTTCACTGTGGTTATGTGGATAGATGTTGAAGTATGGAGGATGAAGGTGTCTTCACTGTTGATATGTGGATAGGTGTTGAAGTATGGAGGATGAAGGTGTCTTCACTGTTGATATGTGGATAGGTGTTGAAGTATGGAGGATGAAGGTGTCTTCACTGTGAATATGTGGATAGGTGTTGAATTATGGAGGATGAAGGTGTCGTCACTGTGGATATGTGGATAGTTGTTGAAGTATGGAGGCTGAAGGTGATTTCACTGTGAATATGTGGATAGGTGTTGAAGTATGGAGGCTGAAGGTGTTTTCACTGTTGATATGTGGATAGGTGTTGAAGTATGGAGGCTGAAGGTGTCTTCACTGTGGATATGTGGATAGGTGGTGAAGTATGGAGGATGAAGGTGTCTTCACTGTGAATATGTGGATAGGTGTTGAAGTATGGAGGATGAAGGTGTCGTCACTGTGGATATGTGGATAGTTGTTGAAGTATGGAGGCTGAAGGTGATTTCACTGTGGATATGTGGATAGGTGTTGAATTATGGAGGCTGGAGGTGTTTTCACTGTGGATATGTGTTAAAGTATGAAGGCTGAAGGTGTCGTTACTGTGAATATGTGGATAGGTGTTGAAGTATGGAGGCTGAAGGTGCTTTCACTGTTGATATGTGGATAGGTGTTGAAGTATGGAGGATGAAGGTGTCTTCACTGTGGATATTTGGATAGGTGTTGAAGTATGGAGGCTGAAGGTGTTTTCACTGTGGATATGTGTTAAAGTATGAAGGCTGAAGGTGTCGTTACTGTGAATATGTGGATAGGTGTTGAAGTATGGAGGCTGAAGGTGTTTTCACTGTTGATATGTGGATAGGTGTTGAAGTATGGAGGATGAAGGTGTCTTCACTGTGGATATGTGGATAGGTGTTGAATTATGGAGGCTGGAGGTGTTTTCACTGTGGATATGTGTTAAAGTATGAAGGCTGAAGGTGTCGTTACTGTGAATATGTGGATAGGTGGTGAAGTATGGAGGCTGATGGTGTCTTCACTGTGAATATGTGGATATGTGTTGAAGTATGGAGGATGAAGGTGTCTTCACTGTGAATATGTGGATAGGTGTTGAAGTATGGAGGATGAAGGTGTCGTCACTGTTGATATGTGGATAGGTGTTGAAGTATGGAGGCTGAAGGTGATTTCACTGTGGATATGTGGATAGGTGTTGAATTATGGAGGCTGGAGGTGTTTTCACTGTGGATATGTGTTAAAGTATGAAGGCTGAAGGTGTCGTTACTGTGAATATGTGGATAGGTGTTGAAGTATGGAGGCTGAAGGTGTTTTCACTGTTGATATGTGGATAGGTGTTGAAGTATGGAGGATGAAGGTGTCTTCACTGTGGATATGTGGATATGTGTAAAAGTATGGAGGCTAAAAGTGTCGTTACTTTGAATATGTGGATAGGTGTTGAAGTATGGAGGCTGAAGGTGTTTTCACTGTTGATATGTGGATAGTTGTTGAAGTATGGAGGCTGAAGGTGTCGTCACTGTGGATATGTGGATAGGTGGTGAAGTATAGAGGCTGAAGGTGTCGTTACTGTGAATATGTGGATAGGTGTTGAAGTATGGAGGCTGAAGGTGTTTTCACTGTTGATATGTGGATAGGTGTTGAAGTATGGAGGATGAAGGTGTCTTCACTGTGGATATTTGGATAGGTGTTGAAGTATGGAGGATGAAGGTGTCTTCACTGTGGTTATGTGGATAGGTGTTGAAGTATGGAGGATGAAGGTGTCTTCACTGTGGTTATGTGGATAGATGTTGAAGTATGGAGGATGAAGGTGTCTTCACTGTTGATATGTGGATAGGTGGTGAAGTATGGAGGATGAAGGTGTTTTCACTGTTGATATGTGGATAGTTGTTGAAGTATGGAGGATGAAGGTGTCTTCACTGTGAATATGTGGATAGGTGTTGAAGTATGGAGGCTGATGGTGTCTTCACTGTGGATATGTGGATAGGTGGTGAAGTATGGAGGCTGAAGGTGTCCACTGTGAATATTTGGATAGGTGTTGAAGTATGGAGGCTGATGGTGTCTTCACTGTGGATATGTGGATAGGTGGTGAAGTATGGAGGCTGAAGGTGTCCACTGTGAATATTTGGATAGGTGTTGAAGTATGGAGGCTGATGGTGTCTTCACTGTGAATATGTGGATATGTGTTGAAGTATGGAGGATGAAGGTGTCTTCACTGTGAATATGTGGATAGGTGTTGAAGTATGGAGGCTGATGGTGTCTTCACTGTGGATATGTGGATAGGTGTTGAAGTATGGAGGCTGAAGGTGTCCACTATGAATATGTGGATAGGTGTTGAAGTATGGAGGATGAAGGTGTCTTCACTGTGAATATTTGGATAGGTGTTGAAGTATGGAGGCTGATGGTGTCTTCACTGTGGATATGTGGATAGGTGTTGAAGTATGGAGGCTGAAGGTGTCCACTATGAATATGTGGATAGGTGTTGAAGTATGGAGGATGAAGGTGTCTTCACTGTGAATATGTGGATATGTGTTGAAGTATGGAGGATGAAGGTGTCTTCACTGTGAATATGTGGATAGGTGTTGAAGTATGGAGGCTGATGGTGTCTTCACTGTGGATATGTGGATAGGTGGTGAAGTATGGAGGCTGAAGGTGTCCACTGTGAATATTTGGATAGGTGTTGAAGTATGGAGGCTGAAGGTGTTTTCACTGTGGATATGTGGATAGGTGTTGAAGTATGGAGGCTGAAGGTGTTTTCACTGTGGATATGTGGATATGTGTTGAAGTATGGAGGCCGAAGGTGTCTTCACTGTGGATATGTGGATAGGTTTTGAAGTATGGAGGCTGAAGGTGTCGTTACTGTGAATATGTGGATAGGTGTTGAAGTATGGAGGCTGAAGTTGTCTTCATGGTGAATATGTCACTTGTTAGATAAGTTAGTAAGTTTTATGACACAGTATCTATAAAGGTGAAAATAAAATTTGTGTAGAATTGAATTATTATTATAATAACTAAGAAACGTTTTCACGATGCATAAATGTGTGTATTAAAATTAAATTAAAATCCATTTGATAAATTTTGTTATTGCCGTCAGAGAGGTTAACTACATTTAGCAATTAAAGTAATTGTTTTATGTTATTCCAATGTGGTTTGTCGTTTTACCACGAAATAACCCTAACATTTGTTATGAACAATTTTTTTAATTAAATATGGATTCATATCAGTTCACGTTTCCCCTACAATTATTCCGGGAAAACGCGACGTTAACATTTTCTAAAAAGTCACGCATGAAGTTTAACGGTAAGGGAAGTTGTCACTTGGTACAGTGGCAAACCCCTTTGATAATATACAAAAATAAAAGAATTAAAGTCACAAACGATTAACGTCATTCCTTAGATCAAGATCCTAAAGTCACAAATGAATTAAGTCATTCCTTTGATCAATGCCTTAAAGTTTCAAATAAATAAATGGAGATGATTTTTTATTTTTTATTAAATAATTCAACATTTTGTACACTTATGAAAGAATGAAAGGACTTTTGCACACTATTTATTCGCGTAACGATTATGTTATGTTTGCAAATGATCCAGTTCTTTCATACTTCCATAATTGAATAAAAATTAATTTTGTGATTCAATTAATAGAAATTTTGCAACAGTAAATCAATAATATAGCCGTGAAGAGTAGCATTCCTATTACGTAGGAATACAAATGTCTGTGCATCGTCCATCGTTCATGTAAACGTAACAGAAAAGACCTGACCAATTAAAATGCTTGAAACAAAGAAAACCTGAATTATAAACAAATAACGTGATTCCATAGTCACAAATAAAACTGAATAAAATCATTCCTTGGACCAAGAATTTAAGGCCACAACAGACCTAAGACCACCAAAAATTAAGTCAAAAATTAATGATGAAGCAGATTTAAAAGTTTAAAAATATTACAACTAGTATTGATTCATAACATAGGATTTATGTCTTAATTATCATACATCCAAACAAAACGGAACGTCAATCTCGAAACAAAACATTAAGTTTCAGAACAATCTATAATGCATAGAACACCTCATGCTTCAAACTCGGTACGATAATCCAGGATATGAATTGTTCCATCATTACAACCTACCCATATCCTATCAAAATCGTCGACACATAACGCCCTTGGATACTGCAGTCCTTGACCACCGGTCATCACGTGCATCAAAAAGGTGCCATCGTTTTTAACCAGATGTACTCTATGGTTACTACAGTCGGATATAACCATGACGTCCTCACTTGGTTTTATGTCCATTGGGTCGAACGTGGAGCCAGGGTCACCCCGGTAGACAAATTTCAGGAGATGGGCCGCTTTTCTAATTTGTTTCTGGAACACTTTGACATCCCCACTACTTGGACTCTTCCGGTCTATGATCCACTTATCACCAAGGTTACTTACTGTGATACGTTTGGGAAATGTGAAATATCTCTCTTTCTTATTTTCATCTGAATTCTATCAGTGTATAAGGACAAATATCAAGTGTAAAGTCAGAAACATCAGAAACCTCTGCATTGTAATTAAAAATGGATGATAACCCTTCTACTTCAACTACGTATCGTCTGCTGTTTGGTGTCATTTCATACGACAGCGCATCTACATAGCAAATTGCCAATCTTAAAACTTTTTTCCTCAAAAGTCTAGATATTGCGTCAGTAGATAATTTCTCTAGTAAACATATCCCCGTGACAATATGATCCGTTGTATCCTTTTTATGTTCGACACTTATAGCGGCTGAGTCACCAGCATATGATCTTACATCTGACGGATCGATGCATAAATGAAAATAACTTTCAACATTTACAATATATGTTGAAAAAATCATCTGTTTACCTTTATACAATGAACAATCACGGATTAAATATTTCATCTTTCCTTGTGATACACTGTTTAACTGTACATTCTTTCTGAAGTCGCCATTATCACTAAACATAATTAGCTGTTTGTTTGAGTAACAGATAAGTACAAAGTAACCACCAAATTCCTCATTATTTCCAAACGCTATAAAAGTAACCAACCTATTAATTCCATGTTTAAATGTTTTTAGAACAACTGGCTTGTAGATTTCATCAGCACTGTCCGAACCGATCAGATACTCGTCTTCACCGCTGTACACACTTGACGCCATTTTGTACTGTATGGTTTTATGTAAAAACATACAACACAGTTTAATGATGACGTACTCTAGCCTTTATTATTTACCTGGTTAAATTTAACCTTCACATTAGATTTTTTTGAAAATACGCGTCTAAGATTTTTAATATTTAAATACGATAAACATGGTTAACCTAGAGTGCCATATTAACTGTATGTTTTTCATTTCGGCCATTAAACAGACATATCCATTATGTAATTTAGGGGCTACATAAAGTTGATATATTTGTTATGTTATACCGAATCTCTAAAATTGTCAATATTCTATACCTCATAACCGTTTTCTTAAGAATCTAATAACATAAATAAATAAATAAATAAATAAATAAATAAATAAATAAATAAATAAAAATGATTATAAAAGTCGACATCAGCTGAAAACAGTTGCTTCTTCGTAAAAACCTTATTATTATCAACATCATGCTTTTCAATCATTACGCGAATATGACTTAGGCTACATACGCTGAGCAAAATTCCCTGTCCAGTGCCTCTACTGATTATGACGTCACCGATCCTCAGAGCTGTAAACACATGAAGTTTCCAATGTGAAGTTTTTAATAATTAATAATTTGTATCTGCATTGCAGTTTTAGGGTTATTGATAAGACGGTAAAAATGTCCTGTTGTTTTGCTTTTCATTTTACGTAGCGTTGACTGGTGCACTAAGTTAAACCAAAACGTCGATGTTCATGTTTTGGACTCCGTTTCCCCACAGTCCATTTTGTTCTCTGAAGATCGGAGGAAGGATAATTAGTTTGAGGTAACGATCACGCTGATGAAACAGGTAAGGAAATACTTGTGTTTTTACGGCCAGAAAATTTGTTTGTGCTAACATTCAACACAAGTTCTTTTCCGACTGCAAAAAACAGAATCGTCATCTATTGCCGGCATTACGATATGTCATTACGGCTCCAAAGGACACATCATAAAATTGAAAAAAATACTTAGGTTTAGGTATGACATCCTCGCCGCCGTATGAACTGGGCTTTATAAATTGATAATTAATTTCAAAATCAATTACATAATATACAATTTTACAGCACTAGACGGTCGTCTTTTAATATAATTTTTCGTCAGTAGTGCACAGAAAAAGTATGAAATCAGTAGTACTTCGATAACTCGTAGTACACGGAACTTTGAAAATTAGAGTTATCGGGGTGTTCGAGTTTTCGAAGTTGAAGGATGACGGTACAATATAGACTTTCATTTCTATCGGATAAATCTAGGTTGGTGGTACACTGTTTACCGATACACTAGTGTGATATGTATAACATAAATTATAATAAATAAATTAAAAACAAAAGATAATCAATTTATTAATTATGTTTTTGCTCTCAGCGCACTGCAATGACCAGAATTTCTTCCACCTCACTATAGCTGGCCACTTCTCGATATAAGTGAAATGTGAACGTTTAAGTCAAGGACGAGGCCTGACCAGAAATGTTCAACCCCGAGGGATGTGGGGAAAAACAATTTTACTATTTTCGCACCCGTGCGTGCCAATATGTGCATTTTCCCCTTAGATTTCAGAAAAACAGTTATATTACATGGTGTCGCATAAGGTTTACAAAGAAACATATATGTGTTGAAGTTTGGAGGCTAAAGCTGTCTTCACTGCGTAAGAAATTGTAAGAAATTAGCCAATATAATAATAATAATAATACTTGTATATACAAAAATAGAGATTGTAACTGGGATACCAGTTACGATACCAGTTACGTATGATTCCCAACCATCCATAAATTATATATTGTTTAAAATATACATCTTATATGTCTGATGTTTTTTAAAGTACATTTGACTTTTTCTTTTCTATTGGCTGAATTGGTATTGTACAGATCTATTACTTGGATTTGTGAAATAAATTGTTAGTTTACGGGATTTCATGCTAAAATGGACTTTTTTTGACGGTCACTAATTAAATTTACTCATAGGTGAAAGCATTGGTATAATTAAAGTGTCATCACAAGCTTATGTCCGTTCAGAATTGGTTTCCTTGGGTTTTCAACCACATATTTAATTAAGCATGTTGCACCTACCCAACTTCGAGATAAAAAATGATTATATATCTACACAGAAAACAGATTATTAGTACCAAATTTCATCTAAATCCATTAAGCAGTTTCCAATATCTGCATCAGCATACTTTGATAATAGGTCTTCAGAGAAGAAGAAGAAGAAGAAGGAAAAGAAGAAGAAGAAGAAGAAGAAGAAGAAGAAGAAATAAAAGCAGAACGAATCAGAAGAAATAGAACAAAAACAATTTGTTTCCTCGCCTTTGGTGGTGGGTAATCATAATAACGAAAACTTGGATGTCAGGTTTAACATTGTGGTCTGTAGAATCCCAATTATTAGCCCGTGTTTAGTAAGCACCGGAGTCTGCGTGTAATATACATGTAGGTCAGTAGTATGACTGCGTTTAATTCTACTAGACATGTGTCAGTGAACAGGTCTTTGCAATTTTAGCTATGATTGAGCCATGAAATTTAGCAAGGTATGTTTTTCATTCCGTCAATGTGTTCATATTGTCGTATATCACTCTTTAAATCTTATTAAACCTCCAAAAAGCGCTATACGAAAATATCCCAGTATGTATAGGTCGCGATGACCACAATGTAAACCTGACTCTGCGATTCGACAATATAATGTGCATATTAACGTTGCAATTTTTTACAGATTTACCCCTCCCCTCTTGCACAATTACATCTGATTTTTTTAGAAAAAATATTATATAGAAGAGAGAGAGAGAAGAGAGAGAGAGAGAGAGAGAGTAATGTTTGCAAGTACTAATGTAAATATTGTTGTTAATATATAGAAAGATAACTTACGGTACAAAATAACAATAAAATCCATATCTTTATATACATCATATATATCACAAACACGGCATTTTTATATATCCACGGTATCATACACCACATGTATTGACCTCTTTAAAGTCACGCACGGGATATTCATGCGTGTTTTAGCGTTTGTACATCGATTTAGTGCGTCAGAACTCGCAAGGATGTCGGGCGCCATCTCTCTCTCTCTCTCTCTCTCTCTCTCTCTCTCTCTCTCTCTAGCTCACTCTCTACAACACACTTCACACACACACACACGCACGCAGTTTTTGACACACACACACACACACACACACACACACAGAGACACACACACACACACACATGCATTTTTTGGCACACACACACACACACACACACACACACACACACTTTTTCTATAGAATGTATTTATTGTTACAGTACAGGCCTGGCGGAAGTTTAACACTGAGCTAACGAATGGATGTCGAATCGAAAGCTAATCGCCTACTTTCGTTACATATACATATAACAGCTGTTGTCGTATATATATCAGCAGCTTCGGTCACTAGTTATTCATACATCGGAGTTCGGCAGCTGATCATTAATTCTTTTCGTTACCTAAGTGTTAAACTTTAGACAGATCCGTACTGTATATATATATATGTATTATAATTTATTAATTAATTACGTATTTACTATCTTATATATTGCTGTAGTATAGGTGATGTATAAATAATTTATTTAAATATTTTCGATTACATATCGTCTGCTGTTTGATGTTGTTTTTATATGACAGTTAATCTACATAGCAAACGGTCAATGTATCAGACATGTTACTTCTGTATATTTTTTTTACTCAAGTAAGTATCTCCGTCATTATATGATCCGTTGGATCTGTCCAAGATTCATCAAGGATGAAAGCAAAGTAGCCTGAAATTCTCTATTCCCTCTGATGGAATATGCAAGTAACCTTCTCCGTTCACATCAATGAATCAACTAATCACCCAGTTCCAATATTTGATCGGACACACAAATCTGAACTACTGAGTACGAAGGCGCAGCTACAATTTGTTTTATGGTGTATATGAAAAATGAAATGAAAGAAGGTTGTACATCAATCTTATGGTTGGAGAAAGAGTAATAAATCGCGTTACCACAATAAAAGATATGTTAATAAAATGTTATTCACCATAATCAGATTATAACAAAAACTATACGTTCATAGATTACTTGCAGCTTTTCCAAAATACATACATCATATCGAATAACATACACTGCACCAAAGCTAACCTCACTGTCGCTTCGATGAACATGAGCTACTATTTGTGTACACTTTTGTACAGACACCTTGAAGGCTGTTAAGGAGAAAATATCCTATAATAGACCTTAAAGCAAATTTAAAACAAATATACCAGTCCATATTTAAACCGCAATACATATACATATAACAGCTGTTGTCGTATATATATCAGCAGCTTCGGTCACTAGTTATTCATACATCGGAGTTCGGCAGCTGATCATTAATTCTTTTCGTTACCTCAGTGTTAAACTTTAGACAGATCCGTACTGTATATATATATATATATATATATATATATGTATTATAATTTATTAATTAATTACGTATTTACTATCTTATATATTGCTGTAGTATAACAAATTTACTCACACATATTGTGTGAAAGATTGTGAATTCTATGGAAATAAAACACATTACAACTTCGAAAATTACAAAAAAAAAAATATATATATTGTTGTTTTTTGTATATGTCCGTAACAAAGAAATATTCTATCTTAATATGTTAGTGCTGTAAGATTAAAATTGTTATAATATGTAAGTTGATTTTATGATAGAGTATCTAAAGTGGAGGAAATAAAATTTGTATAGAATTATATCATTACAAACCTAAAAACGTTTTCACGATGCATTAAAATTAAATTAGAAGGCATAATTACATATTATACCAGTTTTAATTTTAAAGCATTAGACGGCCGATTCAGAATAAAATTCCTCATCAGTAGTGCTTGGACCAAAATTATGAAACCAAAATTATTTTGAAGATATGGAAAAGCTACCCAAAGGACTAAAATATATTTTATCAAATTAAGCTAAGGAAATACTTTGCATAAGGGAGTATACCTTAGTTTTTGAGAAATATCAGATAAACTACATTTAGTGTTTTCACGATGCATAAAAATTAAAATTCATTTGATAAACTACATTAGCATTGTTATTTACATTGTTCTTCGGACCAATAGTTTAAGGTCACAGCAGACCTAAGACCACAATATTGAAGTCTCAAATGAATGACGGAACGTGTGTCCTAAATCAGCCACCGTACAGAACAGATCAGTTTTAAAGATATAACAACTAATATTTATTTATAGAGTTAATGTCTTAATTATCATACATCTAAACGAAACGTCAATCTCAAAACAAAACATTAAGTCAGAGAACTATCATGCATAGAACATTCGTATAATAATACAGGGTGTACACTGTTCCATCTTTACAACCAATTTATATCGCCTCAAAAGCGTCGACACCTAATGCCCTTGGATACTGAAGTCCTTGTCTTCCGGTTATCACGTGCATCGAGAAGGTGAAATCTAACAGTGTTTCGGGACAACTCTTATACTTTGGTGGTTGGTGAGGTGATGTATAAATAATTTATTTAAATATATTTTCGATTACATATCGTCTGCTGTTTGATGTTGTTTTTATATGACAGTTAATCTACATAGCAAACGGTCAATGTATCAGACATGTTACTTCTGTATATTTTTTTTACTCAAGTAAGTATCTCCGTCATTATATGATCCGTTGGATCTGTCCAAGATTCATCAAGGATGAAAGCAAAGTAGCCTGAAATTCTCTATTCCCTCTGATGGAATATGCAAGTAACCTTCTCCGTTCACATCAATGAATCAACTAATCACCCAGTTCCAATATTTGATCGGACACACAGATCTGAACTACTGAGTACGAAGGCGCAGCTACAATTTGTTTTATGGTGTATATGAAAAAGATGAAATGAAAGAAGGTTGTACATCAATCTTATGGTTGGAGAAAGAGTAATAAATCGCGTTACCACAATAAAAGATATGTTAATAAAATGTTATTCACCATAATCAGATTATAACAAAAACTATACGTTCATAGATTACTTGCAGCTTTTCCAAAATACATGCATCATATCGAATAACATACACTGCACCAAAGCTAACCTCACTGTCGCTTCGATGAACATGAGCTACTATTTGTGTACACTTTTGTACAGACACCTTGAAGGCTGTTAAGGAGAAAATATCCTATAATAGACCTTAAAGCAAATTTAAAACAAATATACCAGTCCATATTTAAACCGCAATCCCAGAGCAAAGTAAAAATAAACACACCAATCTATGTCCAAAACAAAAATCCTAAAGCAAGGTCAAAACAAACAAAACAATTCATGTCCGAAACGCAATCTCAAAGCAAAGTAAAAACTACAATTCCTTTGCTAAGTAAAAACCTTGAAACTGACAAAGAAGGGTTAAACACGTTAATTTGAACCAAGGAATTAAATCTGGGGTTTTCGGAAGGGTAAGTGTTTCCTGTTTAGCTGCAAGTAAAATAAAATAAACTTACAATCAAAAATAAACATACAAATCTATTTTCGAAACAACACAGGATTGCCACGTTGTGTGTTCCCTACACAAGATTACCACGTTGTGTGTTCCCTACACAAGATTACCACACTGTGTGTTCCCTTACACAAGATTACCACGCTTTGCGTTCCCTACAAGTGTGTAATTTTGACAACTTAAACTGATAACGTCACTGGTAAGTGGTACACCGTATAAAAATCAGCAAGGTACAGTAGTAATACAGTAAACATCAAGGTCAGACAAATCCCCTCCAACTAAATGCACAGCTAAGAATATAGGTCAAATTAGCTTTTGGGAAGGAAATTAATAAATCACAGTAAATAAAAAATTCAAAACACAACTGTATACAGGATAATACTTTTCCGAAGTCCCCAGATTTTCCTCTCACACGAATGACAATCAATCTTAAAAAAGACAACAGACTAATATGACGTCACAAGGCGCGGATCCTACAAAATGAATGTTCTGAGATCATGTTGTTCCGAATGTTGTTGTTAGGTTTGATAATTTATAAATGCGTTTCCTTCGTGACATATTTGGATAATATTGATACATATGTTTCAGTTTCAAAATTATTATCTGGCAGTGGTGCACCGTAAATATTCTTCAATTCACGCCAACATTGCATTTTAAAATGTCATTGACGAAGCTGAAGCCACTGTTCATTCCCTATGCGTTAGGTTTGCTGAATGTGAACTATTTTAGAAGTTGGCTGTTGAAGTTGTGATAAGGTTAAGATATTATCTTACAATCCGGGAAATATGTTTATGTTGATTATGTTTGGAGTAACTTTTGATTGGCGAAATGTTTTATGTGTTCTTAATTTTGCATGATTTGGCTGGTGCACAAGATCCACTATTTCATTAGATTCGTGTACAGGGAATTGTCTGGTAAGTTTTTATTTATACTAGAAGCCTTTTAAAGTTTATATTACTCAAAAATTGATTTTTAAACCACGTATACCAAGAGCAGGAGTATGTTTTTAAATTGAAGCAATTTCAAATGTAGAATTAATGAGTGCATGAATGCGTAGGTAGATTTATTTTCATGCTTTTAACCAATCAAAACCATTAAATAGGATTACAACACAAGCAATTGATCTTACATGTTTTTGTGAGCCTTGTTCCCATGACGATATCACGACAAGTCGCTGTTCGAAAACAGTCAGATACAGAAGATCTAATATACATCCTTTATATACATAAGTTATATTTATCACATACCCTACCAAACTAAATGAAAAGCTTTCTTTGGCTTAATCTGTCAAAGAATTCACAACCAACTCAGTATTTCATATTGATTTTTGATCTGATTCGAAAAATGTGATACCTGACTGGAAAAACTGCTAAAGAAGTAATTAAAAACAACAGATAACTCTTCGTTTACGCATCATTGGTTAACATTTTACCAAAACCATCGTAAACACTGGGAAAAATTAAAAATAAACATTGATTTTACAAAATGATTTAACATCGTCCGCGATTCTCCCAACTTAAGGTAGTTCCATACTTTACAAATCGCCTGAAAACACATATTGAAATTTTGATATGCTGTATATGGGCATAAACCATTCAACATGCCAAAATTTCAGGGCAGGTATTCGACTTCCTTAAGAAGTTCTGAAGCGCCACCTGGTGGCCATTTTCACAACATAAATGATCAAATTTTAACTACTGTTATCAACAAATAAGCTTTAATATTTTTTTTGTCATGCTTAGAAACCAAAAGTGTCTTGCATTCAAATTAACCATTATGTTATGGAGATTATTTGTACCAATGGAATTTTACTTCCGGTCACGTGGTATTTTTCTACAGCGCCACCTATCAAGAGAGAACATTAAATTTCCGGAAAATTAAAAGCAACACCCTTTCGTTAATTTGTATATTTTTAAAAAACTAAGTCGAATACGACCCCTGATTTTCACATATATTGCACATGAATATATAAGTCTGATTTTCGGAAACAAAAAATAGGGGGTCGTCAAGCTACTTTTTTCATTAAATTGCATCAAAATCCTGAAACAAGAAAAAAGCCTCACTCCTTACGTAAGAAGCTACTAATAATGTCCAAGTATACTATTATGAACTCAATGTTTTCCGTTTGGTATTAACAAATAAACAAAATCACTGATTGTGAGCTAATTGGTTATGTAAAAAAACCTAATTGAAATATCATATGGTCTGTCACCTATAGAAACCCATAGCAAACACAACACAACACAGCTCAGTTAACTTGAGTGGAAAGGGGATTCGTATACATTGATGAAGCGTTCTTGATTCTAGGCCGCTGAATGAAACGCTAATACAAGAGCATAGTGAAACTACTAGATTTGACACCAAGAAAAATTATCATACGGTATGTTTATTGAAGAATCGTCAGTTTGTGTCCTACTATTTGTATTTAAAATCACCGAAAAAAAAACAAACATAAACCGGCATTTAAATACCGTCTTCAAAATTTAAACAATGTACTCAAATCTTTCAATTATTTAGAATAGTACTCTCAAAAGTATAGATCTACCTAATTTCTGTTATGTACAATATACATAATAATGCACAGGACTTGATATGAATTCTAATCTTTTGTGATTGCAGAAAATTATTTTACTGAATAATAGCATAACGGCGTTCCCGCCATAATTCTGTAGGCGCCGAAGACCACACATTCGTGACGTCATAGATAAAAAAGACGTCAAATCAGACATTTCAAACGTACGCACAAAACGACGACGTCACTATGGTATGGAACTACCTTAACATGACGTATGTATCACATATTGACGTCATATTATTGTTGTTATTACGTATCACATAATGACGTCATATTATTGTTGTCGGAAAAGAGATTTCCCCTCAAAGGAGTTCCGGCTACTATGGTGATACGGAATGTGGTATCACACTTGTGGGGGCTAGGTGGCGCTGCTGCTGATCAGCTGTTTTTTTTTCGGAAAACAATATTCAGAAATTTAATTTTAATTTACACCTTCAAATTAAGTTGAAATTACGGAAAAAATATCAGAAAATGTTTTTTATAATTTTCTGCACATTTTGGAATATTTAGAAGAGGATTAAGAAGATTTTTAGACTTTTTAGAAGGAAAATCGTTTTTTACCGAAGCGTTGCCTATCAGTTTGAACTACATTGGATGCGATAATTGGATATTCAAATAATGTGGATAATACTACATTCTACACGGAATATGGATTTAATATATTTTTTGTAAAGTGATGGTTGCAGAATTTTTAACCTTTTATTGTGTTTTTAATAATTCAACTAGATTTTTATTGGACCTCTTTTGTTTACTTTCAACGATATCTGTAACTATGGTGATGACGTCACTTCCGTTCCAATAATCAACTTCCGGTCAAACATAAACATTAGAAACTGTAAGTTATAAAATGGATTCTACATACAAAAATGATTAGAAGAAGTAGTAGAATAAAGAAGATCAGTAAAAACTTTACCCCAAATTCATCACCTAAGGTAAAACCCAAGGTTTCCACTGCCAATATAAACCCTAGAAACTTAAATAATAATAATACTCCCCCCTCTGTAAACCATACGAAGTTTGTGTAGGCTGTGGTAATGAAACCTGTGATTCGAAGAATAATACATGGATAGAATGCGATAACTGCAGGGATTGGTGGCATTGTGATTGTGTAGGTATTTCGGAAAAGGATTCCAGAAACTATACCAAATTACAAATTAAATTCAAATGCCCGTTTTGTATAATTAAATAGCCGCAAATTATACACCATGCAAAAAGTGTAATTGATCAAAATATACACAAGTCTTCAACCTCCATTCCAGTAGCAGATGAATCTAATTTTCATCAATCAAATTTATTAAATGACCAAGAAAATATTGTTATACTAGACAACATAACAAAACCAGATGATTATTAACATAGCAAATATATTCTTACAGAAATAAATAAGAAAAAACCAGATTTAAATATACAACATTGTTATCCTCTTGCTGGAGGTGGTATAAGTATCCATTTAAAGTCTGACATTGATTTAAAGGAGGCTCTTAAACCATGGCCTGCTGGCTCTTTTAATAGTGATACTATTAAACCACATGTTCCTAGGATAAATGATAGAAAGAATAAACATTTCATTATCAGAAATGTAAATACAAATATTGACATTAACAAAATTAAAAGTTGCCTTAGTGACAATGACATTAATCCTGTTGAAGTAAAGCGCTTATTTAACAGAAACACTAGAAGACCCTTTCCACTTGTCTCAGTAATTTCATCTGTCAAAGACTTCAATTTATGTATCAAGTCAGGAATACTCATTGATGGTAAACTACACCCATGTGAGGCTAAAAGAACTACTAAGATCGTACGCTGTTATAGTTGTCACAGATTTGGACATATAGCAGCAAACTGCAGATTCCATAAACGCTGTATAAACTGTGGATCAGAAAAATGTCAACAAAACTATACATGTGATAAGGATCCAAACTGTGTCAACTGTAATAATAAACATAAAGCTGACAGTAAATTTTGTAAGACCTTTAAGAGTATTCAATCAAATATTCTTGAACGGTCATTGAGTATAAAGTAGTACCAATTTACGTCTACATCTATATACAAACTTTATTTCTATATTTACACCGTATATAGATGTTTTTATCTATAATTATTTTTCATTGTTTTTCCTTTAAGTTCATTGAATATGAAAATCCTTCAATTAAATATACGATCTATTTTTACCTCTAACAAACTGTTGGAAGATTATGCTAATTCCTATGGAATTGATATTATTTGTTTATCTGAAACATGGTGTAAGGATAACAGAACTATAGATATTAGAAACTTTACATCAGTATGGAATAACAGATCAGTTAAGAAAGGTGGCGGTGTCGGTATCCTTATCAGAAATAACATTAAATTTATTCCAAGAAATGATTTAAAAATAGATACTCTGGAAGCTGTATGGATTGAGGTCGAATTAAACCAACAAAGAGTAATTATAGGATCAGTTTATATTCCTCCATCTAATTTTAAAGCCCTTGATTCTTTTGAAAATGTTATATCAAACTTCGATCAAGAAACTAAACTTATCATCACTGGCGATTTTAATGCTAGGAATGCAGTATGGGACAAAACTGACAAACAAAGATCTGGTAGTGCATCTTGGAAAATGGGTGACAAAATACTTGAATATATGTTAAAGTATGACTTAATATGCCTTAACGATGGCTCTATGACTAGATCCAATCAAAACAACCAAGAGGATAGTGCCATTGATCTTACATTTTATAAAAATATGCTGAAGCCAGAAAATTTCAAGTGGAATATTGATATCCAAGGTATGTTCAACAGTGATCATACAGCTATTATTATTACTTATGAAGATCTTAATAATGTAATTAGAGAGAAATGGGACTTTAAGAACACAAACTGGGATGAATGGAAAGAACAAAGTAACAATTTTCTTGAAGAATTTAAAACAATATTGGAAGAGGGTAGTCTACACACTGAAGAGGCCTGCAAATTTTTCACTGAAGGAATTATAAATTGTGCTAAATCTTCCATCAAGATCAAGAAAATATCAAAACACTCTAAGCCATTCATGACAGACCTATTAAAACAAAAATTGATAGAAAGTAAACGACTAAGAACACAATACCGGAAAAGAAGAGACCCAAACAACTGGACAAAATATAAAAAATCTGTTGAAAACTTTATAATGTTATACAAGGATGAAAGAGATAGATGGTGGAAAGAATATGCAACTCTTTACATAATGAACCTGACACAATGTGGAGGAATATAAATAAAATTACCAAAGGATCCAATTCATCTACAATCCTACCAATCAAAACTAATAATAATGAATATGCCTTCAGTGATGAAGATATAACAGAATGCATGATTAACACCCATATACGTAGAACACATTATGACACAAGTCAGCTTGATCAAACCTTCTATGAGGAAGTAGAAAATAAAATTATTCACATTGTTAAAGAAGAAGCTGGAAACATTGAACCGTCATCAAATCATAATGCTGAAATCTTTAACACAGACATTCAGGAACAAGAAGTAAAAGAAGCCATTCAACTTATGAATTATAACTCAGCACCAGGACCAGACAAAATCTCACCTATAATGATTAAAAATTCAGGCAACAACATGGTAGAAATCTTGAAAATACTTTTTCAACAATGCTTAAACTTTGGAATCTTTCCCTCTACTTGGAAACTTGATCATAAAATTTTCATCAGGAAACCTGGCAAATCAACATACAATACTGAAAAATCATATAGACCCGTAAGCCTGTGCAGTGTAGTAGGCAAACTTTTTGAGAGAATTATTACTAGAAGACTAGTTTGGTACCTTGAGGCCACACAACAATTGGACCTCTTTCAGTTTGCATACAGGAGAAATAGAAATATCACACAGTCTTTATTATATATGACTTCTGACATATATGATGGATACAAAAAAGATGAAGACACAATTGCCACTTTTATTGATCTAGAGGGTGCTTTTGATTCAGTATGGCGAAATGATGTGATACTCAAACTACATGAAGCTGGTATCAATGGAAAATTACTTCTCACCATCAATAGTTTCTTATCCGATAGATTTTCTAAATGTCTTATAAACAATTACTCATCAAACTGGTTAGCGTCTAACAATGGAGTTCCCCAAGGATCTGTTTTATCTCCTATACTCTCCATCTTGTTCACAAAAGAATTCAAACCACAAGTTTTAAAGCATATTGCATTCGCAGATGATATCACCTGTTGGATAACCAGTGCTGACTTATCTACAGCAGTAAATCTGATGGAAAAAGACCTTGCCTTTCTGAATAATTGGACTAGAAAGTGGAGACTTAATATAAACTGCTCAAAGACTGACTTTATTTGCTTCACCAAAAAAGGACACAAAGATGTTAATATCAAACTTAACAACACTCTGCTGAAACAAGTCCAATCTAAACGATGTTTAGGAGTTATACTAGATGAAAATTTAACATACAAAGAACATGTTGAAAATACATGTAGGAAATGTTTTTCTGCTATTTATAAAATCAGCTGTTTTTTCAACAACATAAATGGAGTAAATCTATCCATTGGTAGATTGTTATATAATACATGTATACGTAGTACTCTTGAATATGCCTACCCAGTCTGGTGCTCCATACAGAATGATTCACTAAAGAAGTTAGAAACCGTTCATCGAGCAGCTCTGTTAAAAATCACAGGAGGTTTTACATCTACTCCAACTTCTTTGTTAGAAGCACACAGTGGAATTCAGCCAATTCGTCTAAGATATGAGGAAATCATGCTGCAAGAATTAGCCAGAATCAAGAGAAAACCACTTGATAATCCAATTCGTGCAAAGATGGAACAACTCCTAGCATGTACACAATTTATGGAACATAAAATTATCACTCCAATTCACCACTTTAATATGGCCAATGCAGACTTCTCAAAGAAGGCAAATATTAATAACATCGAAGAAGAATCATCATATAATTTAGATACATTCACCAGTGAACCAGTTAAAAATATTCTTTTAACAACTGAGAATCTTGGTAATAGTAAAGACAGAACGGCTGAACAAATACAGAAAGCTACGACCATCACACAGGAATTTTTATTACAACTAGATCCTGATACTATGATTATCTTTACAGACGGGTCTGCTTTAGGAAACCCAGGTCCAGTTGGTGCAGCAGCCCTAATTTATACCAAAGGATTAAATTTTGATCCTGTTTTAATTAAAGAACCAGTCTCAAATTACAGCACTAGCTACCACGGTGAGCTATATGCTCTGAAGTTAGCATTCAACTATGTACTAACCTACAGTACCTTAAACCAGTGTAAATCTGTCCATATTTTTAGTGATTGCCAAAGTGTTATCTCTACAATTTTATCTACAAATGACCAAAGTTGTTTCACTCATTTTACCAATGATATTTACTCTTCAATTAATAACCTGAAAAAAAGGAATATCAGACTCAATATTTCATGGATAGCTGGACATGCAGGTATTAATGCCAATGAAAAAGTGGATTTAGCTGCAAAAGAAGCAGCAACTGAAGCTGCAAACACCGAAATTGTGGAGCTGTTTGTACCATATTCGGACATAAAAATCTGTATAAAAGAACACATTAAAGAAAAATGGCAGAGACAGTGGGACCTAGAAAATGCTAACCAATTTTATCATGACCTCATACCAAATATTGGCATAATAACGAAAAAGAAGTGTGAAAGAGACTTAGAGTATGCCAGACTCAGACTTATATCTGTCCACAACAGACTTAAAGATAACATGAACAGACTCGGCCTTACAGACAACCAAACATGCGATTGTGGTAACAACAGGGAAACCGTCCAACATATTATTTTAGAATGTGTAAAATATGAAGAATACAGACGTGAACTTATGTGCGTCATCCAAAGAGAATTAGATGGTGCGCTTCCTATAAGCGGAGATTATACTATGACGGTGCTCCTGGGAGAATGTAAGGATATACCACCGAGTTCAAGAGATGCCATTTCTGACGCCTTTGAGACATTTATTCGAAGCAGCAAAATTTTAAATATAATATAAACGTACTCATTCGATCGCAGTAGCGCCTACCTACAAAAGTACAAAGTGTTAACCTCTCCATAGTGGAACTTTAAACCCATAGTGTTATTCCAAATTCCATAGAGTCCATTTTCTCGCGAAGAAGGAGAATTAGGATAACAACAACAACAACAACACACTTGCGTGTGATACAGACTTCTTTATCACATAGCTTGAAAAAACAGTGTATTGCTATAGTAAGATTAAATGGTAAGTGATAAAACCTTATATAGAATCTTGTATCACACACCTTTGTATCGGTTCAAGAATGAATAAATATGCATTAACACAGTATGTAAACTCCGGTGTACGTCTTCCGGAAGCTGGGATCGTCGAAACGACCGTGTGATGTTGATAGTCTCAATGACTGAAGTTTAGAGGTATGTAAACGCTCAAAATTGAATTGTGAAGTCTTGGATACCACTTATAATTTTGGTTGCTGAAGTCAGTAACACTTAGACATTACAATTTGCCCGCAAATATCACCATATAATGTCAAAAAACACAATTGATCATCGACAGCCAGGGAAAAATCACCGACCTGCTTTGCGTAAGATTGAATTTTACCTTAATTTAAAGCCGATCTTACCGTTTTATAAGGTAATTGGAACAAAGAAACATCAACGAGTTTGAATACAAATCGCATATGTTTAAATGTTTAACTACAACAAGTATTATTTTTACCCGATGTACGCTTAGCTGCAACTCTTGCAAAATCATAACAACCGCCTAGCTGGGATTTTAGTGTACTTTAGCTGCATTTATGTGAACATCTTTTCATACATATATTTGTGTTTATTGTTGCTGTAAAACATTGTAAAATTAATTTTGTTCTCTGACAAAACGTTGCTTTGTGTTAACTTGTTTAAAGAATTGATTTTTCGTTGCAGACATGAACAGGGTTTTCAACTTGAAAGACAAGATAAAAGTTATTTTTAGGAATCCCAGTATTTTTCTTGCGAAATTATATGCAAATTTACTTCAAAATACAAAACCAACTTGGACCACCATCTGTCTATTCACAATAATTTAACAACCCGGCCATCTTATGGATATCAGTCGATTATCGTGTACATTATCGGAGTCAAAATCTTGTGAATCAACTATTTAGTGAATAAACCTTTTATTGTATTTAAGTCATCTCCTCCAAAACTACCTGGCCAAATTTGATGAAACTTAATGACAATCATGCCTTGGTGAAGGGCTTGCTTTCTGGTTTGCATAAATGAGGGAGTTATGTCCCCTTTGGGTCCTATAAGGGAAATAGTAAAAAAAATTTCCTCTAAAGATACAAGAGATCCATGTGTAGCATACTTAGGATATGTAGTAATCGTCGCTGTAGGGCTCAAAATGGGGAAATGGCAAGATTCTTGAATGGGGAAATTGCTAAACTACTATATTTGTCAGTGCAAGATCTAAAAAACTATCAACTTTTTGTATAGGCATGTATATTAGAATAGTGTAGGTATTAGCCTTAAGGTCATTTTGATACATATTGGGAAATGATCGGCAATGATCTCATTTGCATATCCGCCATGACAGTCCGCTATGAATAATGTCTTACATGAAGGGAAATAAAAGCGAAAAACATGTTCTTTTTAAAAAAAGTCGATAACTTCGAACTTTCGCTACACATATACATGATACCCGTAATGTTTATTTGTTAGTTTCATATCAAAATACAGGTTCCTCGGCGTGTTTAAATTTCGAAGCGTAAAGTGTGGTTGTCCTCTATATTTTCTCTTACTAAGCCAAAAAGTTCATAAGTTTTAATCTCGCCATTCTAAATACACAATCGGAAAACCTAAAGTGCCGAGGGTATATTCGATTCAATGATTTACAGCCGTTTAAGATATGGAGTATTTGTTTCTGAACATTTATGTGCTTGGTTCCCAGATAATTTGAAAATCTCGTATTTTCAGTAAATTCCACAAAGGGGGCTTGAACTTATTTTTAAAATTATAATAATAAATAATACCCCTTTAAAATTTTGTGATATTTTCTTTGTTTAGGGAGCATTTTCTTGTTACACCGTAATTAACGTCATTTAAAAAAGGGGGATAATTTTCATTACAGATAATCAGGACCTTCGCGATTAAAACGTCTGCTACGACGTCACAAAATATCTGTCTCGAAAACTCTAAACTTTTTGTATAAGTATGGCATTGGCGTTATCTACAATGACGAAGTTCATTGGATCAAAGGTCAAGGTCATAGATGTGTAAGAAAACTGAAAGGACTAAGTTTTTTGCCTTTGTGCTTTTTAATATGAAAATAGGCATTGCCTATCCCGGGAAATGTCCAAATTTATTATCGGGTTATTGTGTACACAAAAACACACACCCAAAAAAGGGATGGCACACATTGTTTTGTCTTACCAAATACTAGTGGGACTGACTATACTTAACTACCGCCGAGTTCTTGCGTCATCTTTCAATCATGTTCTGTCACACAGAACTGAGTTTTGGTATGATCTTTCCAGGGACACAAAAGGCTATTCAATTACCCAATATAGTGAATATACTAATCCATACCACAACATTTTCACGTTGTAATGTCTTCTCATCTTGAGTCACCTTTTACCATACCATGTGAATAATTTAATCTACTGATTTATGGATTGCATAAATAACTACTCCTGTTTTTTTAAACAAGGTGTGTATCATATCACAGTTCAAGATTGCCCCATTCAATTAATGGAGAAGTTATACCAATGAAAAACAAACATACTAATCCATGTCCAAATCACAATCCAGGAGTAAAGTAAAAAAAAAACTTTGAAACTGACAAGTTAGGTTAAACACGCGAACTTCCACCAAGGAAGTGAGACCGAGTTTTCTGGAAGAGTAAGCACCTTCTGTTAGCTAGCTACACCGGCCACGTGTGTAATCAATATTATGTGAAGGGAGCAAGAAACTAACATCCACAGGTCAATATTGGACACAGAGACATCAAATTTGTAAACAATACAGTGATGATGGTCATAAAACTTTTTGCCCAAGGCCCTGATAAGCCTAGGCTTGAAATATCCCTTGGTCAACAATCTATTCTGTTTGTGACCGCCTTGGTTGCTCAATGGTATAGCATCCTTCTGGAGAGTGGAAGGTTTTTGGTTCCAACCTGACTTGTGTTATACATGACAATACTTTAAAATTTGAGTTACTTCTTCCTCATTTTGCAAGCCACATTTGGCTTAGAGGATAGACTATCGACTGGTTATAGAATATTAATTGGGAGTGGAATGCTTGTCTGTGGCGTGCTGACTCTGTGAGGCAGCACCTTTAACGCACAACCTGATATGAATACAGTGGTATGAGGGTAAGCTCCTCTTACACCTTCAACATTCACAGGCATATAGTACCATGATGAGAATTTTCTAAAGCACAGACAATTGCAAGTAACACATGATATGATTAAAACTTGACAGGCTTGTACCGAAATAATGTTAATTTTAGCCCAGCCCCTTTAAGTTTCACTGCATGAAGAGCCTCAGCCCCGGAGAGTTGAAAATGCTTTTTCACTTATATCGAGACGGTTAATTCTAGGATGGTGGGTTGGAGTTTTTTAACCCCAAACAAGATTATTCATTATTCACCTAAATTAAAATGGAACATTCTGGGATGATATACTAGAAAGCTGTTGCTTTAAGATTTATATTGAAATGGTCACTTCTGTGGATAATGGAGTGGAAATTGGCATTTATTCACTTATACCAACTTTTTACGAGAACCAAGTCTGGGATATTGAAGAAGGTAATGTTGATTTTACCCTAGTTAAAATTTTTATATTCATTCCGAGAACTGTAAATTATTGGAATCCCCTGCCAGCATCAGTAGTTCAGTCGCCATCCCTGGAGGTATTCAAGGATTCAATTCAGACCTTACCTAAGTGGATCTCAACTACAGTCAGCTGCTAAACTCAACATGAATGTTTTATTATGGTTATTTTCATCACAACTTTTTGGGACAGCGGTCCATCTCATTACATAACACGTACAGTTTCCTCATCAGTTATGTCCAAGTTAGATTTTTGATGAGTGCAGTCATTGTAGTTGAAGTCAGTTCTAGTCAGCGCCTTAAAGTCAAACTGGTCCAGCCACAGGGGCTCGGGGAATATTATTTTAGTTTATATTGGTGTCAAGATCGTATTATTCTGTTGTTTTATGGAGAATAATACGATCTTGACACCAATATAAACTTAAATAATATTCCCCGAGCCCCTGTGGTCCAGCTCGATCAGCTGATCATGATATCCACGTCACATGTAAACAAACAGAGGATTAGTCAATATGACAATATTTACATTAAATTCGGAATAAATGTCAATAAATTTTAACTGTATTTTCATAAAAATGATTATTGGGACGATCTTTTAATTAATTCTTTCGAAAGGCGCATTTTATTATTTTTCTTAAAAATCGATCATTTGTGACAACGTCTTTCCCGTCCTGGCGAACGCCATTTTTGTTTACACTGAATTCAGCGAGGGTCACATATGTACTCTAAATTTCCATTCAATTAAGTAATAATATGTGAAAAAGTGTTACCGTAGAAGTCACATACTGTGGTTATGATAACCTCGTAATAGGTTTGTGTCAGGTAACTATGGTTATCAATTTATCTAACTTGAAATCGGCAAATTTTGTATCTTCCAGCATTGTATACTGTGTGATCATGGTTGATGCACGTGGGAAAGTCGGTCGCTGATTGGCTTACAGTGGTAATCGATCTGAATTGAACTTTGACCCAATCAAAAGAAATCGCGTCATCGCGAATTTTGAAACGCTACACTTGGAGATCAGCCAGAATGGCGAAAGAAACTTAAATATTTGGTATTCGATCAACCTATTTAAATTATTACTTGTTTCAATGAATTATTTTCACGATAATCGTTTTTTGGTTTCATTTCTGATGTACGAGACGGGCGAGATTTCCCCCCATATGGAGCTCACTTCCTGTCGATTTGATCCCTTCAATGGCCTTGAGAAAAGTGGTGCACGCGCGGCGTCAAATGATTTGGACGTACGGTCTATAGAATTTTTCCACAATTTTCTATGACATTATAATACATACGTGTTACCTATAGACGGGAACTTCCCGGCGCCGGGACATTTTCCGTAATAGCTGTCCATACATTTGTTGTAGCTAGACCTTAAATATTTAGAAATATACGGTAGCATTTTAGGATAAGTAATAATAAATTTGGAAATATCCTTACATTAGGTCCTATCTCTTGAAAATTAAAACAGTCCCTGTAATTTATGTGTCATGTCTCTGTGTCCAGGATTGCCTTGGATATATTTGACGTCTCATAGTTCCATGTTCCTTTCACACAATTTTGATTACACACGTGGCGGGTGTAGCTAGCTAAACAGGAGGTGCTTACCCTTCCGGAGCACCCGGCCTCACTTCCCTGGTGGAAGTTCACGTGTCTAACCTAACTTGTCAGTTCCAAAGTTTTTACTTTGCTTCTGGATTGTGATTCGGAAATGGATAAGTATGTTTGTTTTTCCATTGACTTTCTACACGATATATGACATATCCTAAGGTGAGCGTTAAGGTCCTTGGTCCCCTGTAAATTTATCTATAATCGGTTATTTTATTTTATTTTTGTCGATTGATTTAAAAAGAAAGAAATGATCTATAGGTTCTGCTACTACCAACAACACGCTATTTTCAGATGGTAATGCGCTTGGTGTAGGAGTTCGTGGGTTCGGAATCCGGCCTGGGTCTGACCAAGTCTTAAAAATAGGTAGTAAATACTCAATGTACTCGACATGTAGAAATGAAAGTCGCCGATTCCTTCGAAAAAGACCTTAAAATCCGTTCCTTGATATCATAGCAGGCGTGGCACCGTAAAGAACTCTACCTACACATTGTCCTCAGCGAACTGCAAACGTCAATTTTTTATGGCTTCACATATAGCTGGCGACGTCTCCATATAAGTGAAATACTATTAACTTTGACGTAAAATCGCATCCAATCAATCAAATTATTCATAAATAAAATGTATATTAAATGGCACCATATCCTTGAGATTAGCAAAAAGTTGTGAAGGGGTTTTCTTAACCGGTTATCTAAGAAAAATGTGAAAAATAGCAATAAATTGTACAATTTTCTGTACAGCTAGGCGTACATATTTTTCCACTAAAATCCCAGCTAGGCGTTCATGTTTTCATCAGCTAGGCGTACACTATTTGGAATCACCAGCGTGAAATTAAATCAGAATTTCTTCTAACCTGTCGCGTTTTGGGATAAAGGGATACGTCACCTTTAATCTTAACACTTGGTTTCTTAAATCAAATACCTTAAATGTGGTATTTGTCATATCTTTATGCTCGGGAAATATAATCTATTTGACTTCTTTGAAAATATCATTGATAAGTTGAATTATTAACAATCATTTTCTTTAAACTGAAACAATAAATGTTACCGTCTGTATTCAAAACTAACTCCGCTGTTATTCGCGATCAGTTTGAGTGTAACGGTTGCAGTGAAAGTGTCATATACCATTTTTTGAATTTAATCATAAAATACATTCAAAAAATGGTATATGACAATATATTGTCATATACCATTTTTTGAATGTATTTTATGATTAAATTCAAAAAATGGTATATGACAAAAGTATACAAGAAAACTTACTAGCAGCCAATATACTGTCACAAGACGACAGTGGAACCATTACTGTTGGCTTTTTCTTCGCTTCGACGATCCCAGCTTCCGGAAGACGTACACCGGAGTTTACATACTGTGATTAATTTAAGATAAAATCTGTTATGACTCAAATTTAATGCCGATAAAGCTGATAGATTAACGTTTATACTATGGCAAATGTAAAAAAAATGTCTCAAAAGTAAAAAATAAAACGAGAGAGAGAGAGAGAGAGAGAGAGAGAGAGAGAGAGAGAGATGTATTATATAATAACGATGAATTAAGCTCAAATTGAAATTCAAATAAAGTTGACTATTTTATTCTTTGTCAGAATTGTGACCTAGACTATCAAATGGCCACTTCCAGATTGACGCTTTGCATAAAATAAAATACAAACAACGCTATAAAAACACCTGGTCATGGAAACTAAGCACTATAAAACGTAATTAATGTCACCGGTAAAATCTCACATTGAAAGTCCAAATCTAAGATGAACATTTTAATTGATCCGTTGTCTCGGTAATCACTGTTCGTTTTGTCATTAAATTGGTATAACTCAATTCACAGATAAAAAACATGACGAAATAAGTTTATTTTTAAGAATAATTTGAAAAAAATGTTTTATTGAAAATTAAAATAAAGAAATTATGCACTGACACAGTTATGTCAAGAACATCTCATGCTTCAAACTCGGTACGATACTTCAGGATATGAACTGTTCCATCATTGCAGCCGACCCATATCCTATCAAAAACGTCGACACATAATGCCCTTGGATACTGGAGTCCTTGACCTCCGGTCATCACGTGCATCAAGAAGGTGCCATCGTTTTTAACCAGGTGTACATTATGGTTACTACAGTCAGATATAACCATGACGTCTTGACTTGGTTTTATGTCCATTGGGTCAAAGGTGGATCCAGGGTTACCCCGATAGACAAATTGTAGGAGAGAGGACGTGTTACTTTGTTTCTGGAATACTTTGACATCCCCACTCCTTGGACTCTTCCGGTCTATGATCCACTTATCACCAAGGTTACTTACTGTGATACGCTTAGGAAATGTGAAATATCTCTCTTTCTTATCTTCATCTTTGAATTCTATCAGTGTATTCGGTTGACTCTTATATTCTGGTTGTTGGTCATATTCTGGGTTGTGGCGAAATGTTTCATAGCAACGATAATCACCTTCCATTACATATCGTCTGCTGTTTGATGTTGTTTCATACGACATTTCATCTACATAGCAAACGGCCAATGTACCAACAAAGGAACCATTGAAATATCTTGCTGTCTTCAGTAAACATATTCCCGTGATTATATGACCCGTTAAACCGTCCAAAGATTCATCAGGTATGACAGCGAAGTCACCTAAAGGTTCTATATCCTTTTTAAATGGAATGTATAAATGGAAGGAACTTCCTCTGTTCTTACGATGTACTGTAAATACCATTTGTACACCAATAAACCGGGAAATGTCACGGATAAGATATTCATCGCTCTGTAATAAACAACACAATCCGGAATTCTTTCTGAAGTCGCCATTGTCACTAAACATAGCAAGCTGTTTGTTTGAGTAACAGACGAGCACAAAGTAACCAATCTGCCCACTTCTTACAAACGCTATAGAAGTAACCGTATCAATTCCATGTTTAAATGTTTTCAGAACAAATGGCTTGTAGATTTCATCAGCACTGTCCGAACCGATCAAATACTCGTCGTTGTCACCGCTGTATACGCTTGACGCCATTTTGTACCGTATGGCGTAATGTAAAACACAGACTTACTCAACATTGTTGGATTTATTGTAAACGTAATAGAGAAGATACGTGCTGTTTATTGTTTGAATAACTGACAGATCTAGAATCAAAACTAATGATGAAATCAGTGAATTAGGCATGATTTTCCATAGAAAATCTAATGAACTTGAATACTGTTTAATTGACATTCTTCACTTTCTGACAAGCCATTTCTTATATAGGTAACCTGGACACCATTTCATTCATAATAATATACTATAGTATTAGTTGAGGAAACGTTTGATCAGCTTTAACCCTCTTGTTGCCACACGGACATATGTGTCTCTACCGACAGCCTGTCACACGGACATATGTGTCCTCTACCGACAGCTTGCCACACGGACATTTGTGTCCTCTACCGACAGGCTGCCACATGGACATATGTGTCCTTTACCGACAGCCTGCCACACGGACATATGTGTCCTCTACCGACAGCCTGCCACACGGACATATGTGTCCTCTACAGACGTAACAGTCGTCTACCGACAGCCTACCAAATGGACATATGTGTACTCTACCGACGTAACAGTCGTCTACCGACAGCCTACCAAACGGACATATGTGTCCTCTATCGACAGCCTGCCACACGGACATATGTGTCCTCTACCGACAGGCTGCCACATGGACATTTGTGTCCTCTACCGACATCCTGCCACACAGACATATGTGTCCTCTTCCGACAGCCTGCCATACGGACACATATGTCCTTCAAATGGAATAGTCAATTTTCGGTTAAAAGACAAAGGGATACATATTATCTTTTTGTAAAGTAAACAATAATGCAAAATATTGACAATTGAGATTATAAACTAAAATTAACTAATGATGTCATATGACTACAAACGCGTCTGACGTCGTATTCTATTGTTGACGTCATATCATTTCGCATTGTGAACTTCAATTTGGCACTGCCAACGTTGCACTAAAAATTGTTTTGGCAACAAAAGGGTTAACTGTCAATGATAGATTCTGTTATTAACCTCATTATAAGTGACCTTGACACTCCACTCCGCTCTAAATGGAAATTTCGGGACCAATCCACATGTATGATCCATACTTTACACTAATCTTAAATATGACCTGGTTGTCGTTAAAAGTAGATTTTCGGAAAAACGTGTCTGAAGTACTGAAATACGCAGGCTGTATCGATAAACTTTGATAACCTATTTGGAACGATAAAGATGGGTTTATAAATTAGGTTACTATTTAGTAGATACATTGATATCTCTAATGACGGGTATGTATGATACATACTTGAGTTATTTTACCATCAAGATGAAGGCAGGTGTAGCTACCTTAACGGGAGTAGCTTAACCGGTAGCGAATTATTTACGTGTGCAAATTATCCTATTCTTTCATAATTTTGTAACAAAATGAAAAATAAGTTTTATTTCTTACAGAGATTTGTCAACAACAAATCAACAATTTAAACAACAATATAGCCGTAGGAGGTAAAAAAAATAAAGAAATACAATTGCGTAGGAATTCAAATGTCTCTGTATGTCATCCATAATGAGATGACGTCACTAAGAGCCAATCCATTCATGCAAACGTAAAAAAATCTGACCAATCAAAATGCTTGTAACAAATGCAAATTGAATTATAAATTTATAATGAGTTTATTCTTTTCCTTCTTTAATCCTTGGATCGGAGGATACCGTTCACAATGAGCTGTACACGAACCAGGTAGACAGTAAGATCAGGTATATACTGGACGATCTGAATCTGCTTACATCACCAGTACAACGAATGTAGATCGGTCTGTTTGCTTCATCTGTAAATAATAATAATAATAATAATAATAATAATAATAATAATAATAATAATAATAATAATAATATAAACAGCAATAATAATAATAATAATAATAATAATAATAATGATAATAATAATAATAATAACTAGAGATTGTAACTGGGATACCAGTTACGTATGATTCCCCACCATCCATAAATAATTTATGGCATATATCTGGTGAAAAGACCCTAGCAGGGTTAGCGCTGGGTTGTAAAAGTGTGTCGTCAAGAAAATCGCCAGTTGTAAAATTTTGTTGCCAATTTCATTACTGTGTCGCCAAAAAGGGTAAATCTTGTGATTTTCACGTCACATGCGTTTTTAATGTTGTATATATATTGCCTTGATGAACAATTACATTTTAAAAGCAGTTGTGTATAAAGTACATTTGTACCGCGCCGACCTGGTAAACTAAAAAAATATCATACCTTGATTGCTTTTTAAAATTTTTTTGAAAGTTAAAGTAGATTTAAATTAAAGTTTTCGGTTGAGAAAAATCGTACATTGGAAGGCCTTCTCGGCATAGGAAGTGACGTTTTCAATGAATTTTATTGAATAAGAAAACTCGTAGAACCCCTCTCAGGCCTCTGATTTGGCCGCGTGTTACAATGAATGGACACGTATGAGAGGGTTTGCGCTGGGCATCGCTAACTGCGATTTTTTTCTTTAACTTGCGACAAAACACGGCGCTTTGCGATTTTTCTGGCCACAAGTTTTCGAAGTTCACCGGTATCTCGGTCACCAGTAATTAACAGGTGATAACACATTGAAGCCAGTGACGGATTGGCGAGTGTCACTGAATAAACACAGTAATTAACGACTGAGTTGATTAAGATCGTTGTCTTAGGTGCGAATGTAAGACCTTCTAATGATGGGCAGGTAGATCCAAGTAATATTGGAGCGTGTCGACACTGCCTGAGTATATACCCAGGTGCCCTCCCGATGTCGTCAGACAGTATGAACACCGATGGACTCGGAATTATTGTAAAATTCAAAATAAAATATAATAAAAGTTACCCATTGTGATGTTTATTTTATATTTTTTATAAAAAGTTTATTGATTAATAATCGTGATTCAACGCGACTTATATCGGTTATTCCTATATGTTTGAGGTTCATGATCATAACGATACATCTACTCAGTCAAAATAGTAAAAGACGGACATTTTTATATGAAGCATGTATGTTAACTCTGTGTATAGTGTGTTGAAATAGATCGACGCTGTATATATAGTCCGATTTCAAAGACCCCCTCTATTGAAAAAAAAACGTACTTTTCAACACGTTGAGGTACATATTAGTTTAGGTGTATTATACGGAATAAATCTCATATTGTTATTTCCAGCATCTAAAAGACTCAGATCTTCATTGCTCTATAGATTATTTAGGTGTTTTTGATGCAAAAGAAATAAAGTCGACTCCCGTTGATTCGAAATCGGTTGAATCGAAATTTCGCTTAAATCGAAATGATACAAATGGTCCCGTCAGATCGCTATGTATTTCTATGTAAATTTGTTAGTTAATTCGATATGCCGAATTTGAAGCGAATTTTCAGTCCAAATTACGAAATATTACGAAAATTCCCATGTTTAAATCGAAGTGAACTTTCAGTCCAAATTACGAAAATTCCAATGTTTAAATCGAATAAAAAAGACACAAAAATATTTTATCTTAAACTTGAACAATACCTGAAATAATTATCCATCTCTTATTTGAAAAGTGTTAATAGTAACAGAGTGGCGGCTTACTCGGAAGATTCATTTCCGACTAAAACTACAAATTTTTGTACTCGACATACCGGTCATTAGGAAAATGTCAGTCAGTAAAAGGAGACATTTCATTGGTGTAAACTTAAAAAAGTGGGCAGTCTTCTACTTCCACAGTCAGTGATTAACAGAAAACCCCCAAGCCATTTGATCTATCAAGGCAAATTGTATACACCATTCATCTCATTGTGTAAGGTTTTAAGTACAGGCGTGTGACGTGACAAGCTGTGGTTTTAAAAATCGCCAAGTTTTTAACGGTCACTAATCAGATTAACTCATAGGTGAAAGCATTGGCTTGGTATAATTAAGGTGTCGTAACCAGCTTATGTCCATTCAGAATTGGTTTCCCCGGGTATTTAACTACGTATTTATTTACACCCACCCACCCACCTTCAAGATAACGAAAATAAACGCGTCTTGATTATCTACACAGACAACAGATTATTGGTAGCAAATTTCATCTAAATCCATCAAGCCGTTCCCGAGATATGCGTCAGCATATGGTCTTGAGAGAAGAATAATAATAAGAATAATAAAAAAAATAATAATAATAAGAAGAAACAGAACGAAAACAATATGATTCCCCACCTTCGGTGGTGGGGAATCATAATAATAATAATAATATATCGACATCAACAAAATCAATAACAAGAAATAATAAGGAAAAACAAATGGTTTCGGCTTATTCAGATTATTTCACTCGAACCAAGGTGATCAAGGATTCAATTACGGCAAGTTACGTTAAGAAAACCAAGAGGCCCATTGGACATGATATGCTCACCTGATAAATAACGGTTTGCTGAAATATTTTAAGAAAATAAAAATATTGAAACCCCAATATTTAAATATTATCAAAATCATTAAACATTTCAGTATTATTTTGTATCTGTGACCTTGACCTCTGAAACCATGGTATTTATTTACACATCAAATTCGTCGTGGTATAAAAATATCTACAATATTAAATGTCTATACAAAGTTTATAGTTTTCCAGATAATTAACATTAACCATTTTATTACTAGTATTCTTTTTTTATCCGTGACCTTGACCTTGGAAATCTTAACATTTATATATAAATCAAAATCAGCATTGTATCAAAACCTCAGTTTTTTAATATATGTCGTTATACAAAGATTATTGCTAGGTAATTAACCATTTCATTATTCTTTTGCATCTGTGACCTTGGCCTTTAAACTCATGACCTAAATCTATATCAAAATGATCGTTACATCAGCAATCTAATATACAGGTCTGTACAAAATGTTTATAGATAATAGGTTAAAAATTAGATTATGACATTCACAATTGACCTTGACCTTAACATATTTGTGTAATTCTCAAAAGCATTCAAAGTTGTTGACCATCAAGCAATGATGGAAAATCAAAATGTTGAGTTTATAGCAGTAATAATGTTCCTAACAGTAGAGGGATCAAATGCCAATAGAATTCACCGGCGAATGGCTGAGGTGTACGGTGGCAGTGGTTCTGCTTATTCCACAGTGACATAATGGTCAGCTAAATTTAAACGTGGGCGCACCTCACTGAGGGATGACCCACGGTCAGGTCGGCCAGCTATTGCCATCACAAAGGAAACTGTCACGTCTGTGGAGATCTTCATCATGAATGATCGTCGAATTAGGATTGATGACATAGCTAGGGAGTGTGACATTTTACATGGAAGTGTTTACACGGTTACCGACGAACATCGTTGGATGTCAAAAGTATCCGCAAGATGGGTCCCCAGAAACCTTAATGTGCAGGATCGCTTCCAAAGACTCTAGTCAAGTCGGGAGATTCTTGGCATTCATAATGATAACCCGGAAAGCTTCTATTTATGTTTAGTAACTGGTGATGAAACACTGATTCATCATTGGGACCCAGAAACCAAAAAAGAGTCACATTAATAGCAGCTTTCAGCTGCTTCATTTTCATTTATAGTAGTTTCAGAGGAGAAATCGAAAAAAGGTTTTAACGAGGCGGTCTATTCTGGATGTTGGAGGAAACTTTGTACCTTGCACACTGACCAATTTTCTTGCATTAGTATCTGCCCCGAGCGAGATTCGAACCTAGGCCCTGAGACATGTAATCGCCCCTTAGACAACTCGACCATCGAGCCCCCGCTCGTTTGGGTAATGAACCCTAGCTTCTTTATATACAAATCATGATATAATATAGTGCGTCAAGTATGATCTTTAATATGAATATTCAAACAGATACATGCATTGTGTAATTTAGGGGCTATAAAAGTTTATATATAAGGCTAGATGATGTTGATGCTGAATACCGGGGTATATGGTAATGAGACATGCTGCTTTTAAAAAACGCACAGTCTATTAACCCAATCTGATATTTAAATTAAAGGTCAAACGGCCAGGTCAAACTCGACACACGTTACCTAGAGCTGATTGTAGTTTGGGTAAATAATCTCTCCAGAACGCACACTGTTTATACTTGAGTCTACTTCCGGTGGTCAGTTGTCCAGTGTTTAGTTTGATATACTGGTCAGTTATGTTATTGTACTCCGGCCAAAATGGTAGATTGATGTCAGTTGAATAACTGTTTGGATTTCTAAAATAAAAAAAGATATGAAATTATAAAAAAAAACATATAATAAATTCTGGTGGGTCTGGCCGTTGGTTAAGAGATATAAAACATAATGGTAATTTTAACACGATTTTGACCACCAAAGTACGGTATACACATCTCTAACAAGACAATCCATATTACTGTTGTTATATGCTCTAGAAAAGTCTAGCCAAATAAGTAAAACTACCAAAACCAGAAATAATATTGGTAATGAATGCTTATTTCCAGATTTTAACTTTTAGATAGTATAACAAAGTAACATATCTAGTGAAATATTTATTTTAAAAAAGAGGTTTATATATATGAAAGCTACATGAACATGTTCTACTTGTTAAATACTATTTAGATTCCTCTTAATAAATATAAATTGTGTTTACATTATCTCCAGATACAATACACACGTTAGTATTTAGTACAAATGTACCCGTAAGAAAAATCTAGAAAGCAATTCTTCATAATCACGGGTGACAAAAAACCGAAGTTTACCTGGGGTAAAATTCACAAAAATGTATTCACTCTTATTAAATTTCAGATTTGGCAAGAGGCTTGGGGTTTCATTTGAAATATCTTTCAAGGTTTTGATATTTTCTATACACAAGTACCGTAACTACGCCCTTAAATAAACCGAGGCAAGAATTGAAGATCAATTGACATACAGTACCAACAGTCTCAATGTTTTTTATCTTTCACATGTAAGAGTATAATAAGAAAGCTCAAAACTAGACCAGCTGTTGTAAAATAAGTGGGATGAATTTGTGCCATGAAAACTAGTTTAACCACACCACTAAAACTCTTAATCCAGGTCAGAGGATAGTTTAAAAGCTTAAATCGTATGTGGTGGGTATTAGACAAAAATCGGTCTATCATTTAACCTGGATTTTTCAGAATTTTTCTGCATTTTCATTAGCAAGATCACTTGATAGATTTACACAAGACAATACGCTAAATGCTAAAATCAGACAGTACCGCATTACAACTATAGTTACCAAAATGACAAATTAAATAATAATGGGAACATTTAATGTGACAATCACTTTATTAAATCATTAAATAGTTTCATGTAAACTGTCACTAGTTGTAGGAACTGCTCGTTTAAAAAAATCTCTTTCACTCTCTCTCAATACCACACTTCTGTTCGAAAAAGTACTTGGTTAAATTTTTACCGAGGCCACTGCCTCGGTTGCCTCATAGGTAGTTACGGTACTGTACACATATATTTAAAACTTCCAATTCTTTGTCAAAGGAGCATTAAATCGCCGGGATATGGTCTCATTAGGGCTGTGTATGTCGTTATTGGATAAACAAACGTCATTGCGGTTCACATGACTCTATGTACAATGAATTTATTCATTGAAATAGACATACAAAATAAAAGAAAAATGGAAATGTTCAGAAAATTGAGTTAGGCAGATCAGAGTGTGTCACAAGATCATCAATTAAAACTATTATCATTTCCGGTATTTGGTGATGTTCATCTTAGCAATCCAGTGATTTTGTTTGTCTTTTACTACAGAATAAAGGTAGTTTTCCTGGAGAAAATGGCTAAAATTACCCAATGTTAAACTTAAATATCCACTTAAATTTTCAGAACAACGATGATACGCTAGTAAATTAAATATTGGTGTCTTTTTCCAAAAACTCCCAGATATTGCCTCAATATAACTTTTTTACAATCTGTGATTTCGTTATATTTTAAACTACCTTCTGCCTTTTAATTTGGGAGATTTCTGTCGTTCCTAAATAGTTAACTGCATTATGACATGCTTGCGAAAGCTGAGGATCATCCATACAAAGATATTAAATTGTTACAATATCTAACATTTTGTCGGTAATGACAAATAGATTTAATTTGTTAGTATATCTTTGTTGTTTAGGGAAAATTTAGTTTGTACCCCCCCCCCCCCCTTTTTCTGTTGGAGGGGGGGGGCGCAACAGAACAGGTCTTTATTTGGTAATTATTTAGGCAAACAAAATTAATGTAATGAGGATCGTGACTTTTTTCAGCATGTCATAATTCATGTAATTTGCTTTATTTGATGACATCAATTTTCAAATTTTAAATGCAACAGAATCACTACAGTCACGACGAAGACTTCAATGTGACACAAAACGCGCTTCACCACTAATAACTAGACGCTTCTAGCACTACAGTTAAAGTGGAACTTTAATGATAAAATATTTTTATTATCACCGAAACACTAAATTTGAGAAGTTAAATATATGAGTTAACAATACAGTCCAACCTGTCTTAAATGCCACCTCTATATAAGAGTCAACTGCTTATAAAGGCCAGTAGAATTGTATCCCAATTGTTTATTTGAGTCTGTATATAAAGACCACCTGCCTATAAAGGACACTTTTACTGGTTCCCTTAGGTGACCTTTATAGACAGGTTCGACTATATGTCCACTGGACGTCTTGTCCAGCTTGGCTGTTTCTAACATGGACTTTTTGAGTTTTTGATTGCATTGACTGTTCCTAAATAAATATTTTCCAATGGAATATTTGAATATTTCTTTCTTCTCGTGTATAGGCCCAATGTTCATTCTAGAAAGGATCATTGATCACTTATGTTAAGACCTTAGATGGTAATAGTTAACAGTATATGAACTTATAAATATTTATCTTATGGTGTATAAAAGGAAAGTTTTGAGAAAATTCCCCATTCTAAAAAACCTTAGGTTTAATTAGTATAGGTTATACTTGCCCTGTCTTAGCGAAGTTTGTCCAGTATTTCATCATCACGTGACTTAATTGTTTCTCTTCAGGTTTGAACTTTGAATTACTCTCAGAAGGAATTCCAAACACGTATTCCACTTCATCGCCATGCATAACTCCCATCCAACTTGGCCACACATTACTAGAGGAACGGTGCTCGAATGTGTACATATAAACGGATTTGTTTTTTGGCGCCATCTTACGGTAGTCTTTGGCAAAATCTACTACCGGACATTTAAACCAATTGTCACCTTCTGTAACAAATATCACCATGGTTACCTTTACAACATCACATGACTATAAATAACAACTGGGCTCTATATATACCACGGGTAAATGTTGCTCATTTCAATTCTAACATGACTTAGACAAAAAGAATTGAAGTAAACATTGCAGACTCATTTTTCACTTATAGCGAGAATCAAGACGTCACCAGCTATAGACAAAAGTGCATGAATTTTGCCTGTGCGTTGCGCTGATGGCATTATACAGCAGGGTTTTTAGCGTGCCAAGCCTACCATGACACAGGACCTCGTTTATTTTAAGTTCCCATCCGAAAGAACCGTGACTTTCATTCCGTATTACCGAGTGTTTGGCGAATGAACAGTCACTACCCACTTTCAAAATTGGGTTAGACCCGATCGGGGTTCGAACCCACGATATCCCACTTACGGAGCGAGCACTATACCAACTGAGCTACCACAATAGTGTACGGCAATAGACGTTATAGTACTATAAACGTCATTTCTAGACAGTTTAATGGTTATACTGTTCAAAGAAATTTCTCGCATACCGATTGACTAACTTGCTGGGGTACATAGAACTATGTTCGGTAATCTGCAGGGGTACATAAACGCATGTGACGTTTAGCGGTAAAAGGGAAGTAACTCGTACATCGCAGACGTCTAGTTATCGTAAACAAACATGGCGACAACGTGCGCAAGTCACAGCAAATACGAAATTGGAATTTAAAAAGATGCAATTAGAACTACTTTGAAGGGTAATAAAAACCTTATACAGGAATTTGGCAAGCTCAGGGTACATAAATCTTTGACGGGGTACATGGGGCCGTGTAACCGACCAAAACGTGTAAAACTTATATTATTCTATTTTAGTTTAAAATAAAGGGAACATGAAATTATGAGACCTTAATTATTCCTAGGGAAATGTTGAATCCAGATATCGTAGTTTATCAACAAAACATTGATGACGACCATAAAACATTTTAAAGGCCTAGACCTGTTGTACCTAGCTGTATTTAATATAAATAAAATGTTACTTACCCACGTCATCTATAATATCTAGGTACTTGTCATGTTCCGGGTTCGATCCCATGTCATATTGTTGTAAGATGGCATCCAGTAAGAACCTGTTCGACCTATCAAAGGAGAAATTTGGAGTCAACTGTGGCATCAGTTTTCGAACTTCATCTTCAGTGAAGGTATAATTGGGATGTGTATCAGCGTTGTATATCCAGTATATTAAGAAGTAGCTGTATTCGTTGGTGTTTACCCCTAAGATGACCTCTTTGTTGGCGATATCAGCTTGGTTTAGGTATTTACTTGGTGGCTTTATTAAGAAATAACCGTCGACCGTTCCGGGTATAAAATCCGAGGTGAGAAGCTGTGTGGCATCTAAAGTATTTAAACATTTCATTGTTTCTTTTACTGTCGTTTTATTACATTTTAGTTTTTTGACAATATTCATTGATTTTTGTTTTGCTTTTTCCGGAGTTGAGAACGCCCAGTGACACAGACCGGTTGAACTTTGCATGATTGCACGTTGGAACAAATCCGACGATAGTGGAGAGAACATGTGAAAATTGACGCTAGCCGCACCGGCACTCTCACCAAACAAAGTTATATTATTAGAATTCCCGCCAAATTTATCAATATTTTCACTTATCCATTTTAAAGCCAGATTTTGATCCAAAAGTCCCATATTTCCCGGAGCTGCTTCGTCCCCTAGATAAAGAAAACCCAGAGTATCCGTTCTATACGCTATTGATACTACAATAACCTTGTACAGAGAGGCTAGATATTTCCCATCATACACATCAAGATCTGTACTTCCGGAAAAGAACCCACCGCCATAAATCCAAACTAACGTACTAAGTTTCGTGTCGTCTGCTGTGTGTGGCGCCCATATGTTTAAATACAGACAATCTTCGCTAAAATTAGATTTAGGATTCCAAGCCTCCTCTCCTGCTTCTTCCGGTTTCCCCACGAACACAGTAAATTTTGCTTGGGTACAAGCATCTGCAAATTTCTTTGTTTCCAATGTAGAATTCCAGTTTTGGACCGGAACTGGTCTCCTAAACCGGAGGTCACCAACAGGTGGCACTGCAAAGGGGATTCCAAGAAATGTTCTTATATCTACGCCATTGAAACTTTGTATGAATCCCCGGACAGTACCGGAAGTTGTTGATACTTCCGGGTCGATTGGTTGTACCGGAAGTAGCATCATTGTCAATAACAATACGGCCGATAAAATGTACACTTTCATTTTACTACCTGAAAATATATTATAAACATTTCACTCCAAAAATTCGAAAAAAAGTTAGAATTTTATTTTTACTACCATAGATGTAATTGTTTTAACGTATAGTACAGATCTAGAACTTTCGGAATTTTACCATTATGATAACTAATTAGTGCCGAATGGGCAGCTTATCTAGGTCTCTGATTTGTTACACCTTGTCAGCTAGTTATCTATACAGTCAACGTCGAAAATAACGAATTTCTCGGGACCCATTAAATAAATTCGTTATTAGCAAAGTGACAAACGAAATATAATCAACAAATTTTACAAAAATAATGTTCACCATAATTGTATTATATCAAAAATATATACATGTATGTATGGATACAACAACGTAAATCGGGAATGCTTTGGGGGATTTATCGTTTAAAGAAAAAGTCTGTTATTGATTTTTGCTTCTTAGAGACAATGGAGACATGTTCATAAAAAAATCATCAATTTCTTTTCTTTAAAATTGTACTTAAAGTACTAGGCTTGATCTCAAACTCTAATGCAATTTTCTTTTTTGACTTTGTACCTTTCTTAACTCCCTGTAATATCTCGTATTTCTTCTGGATTGATAAAGTTTGCCTTTTCGGTGTGGAAGCCATATTGACAGTAACAAAACAAAACAACAACAAAACAGTGATTAAAATTCTTTTACTCATTTAAAACAACTCACTGGTGTAAGACTTCATTAATCCGTTTAGTACTCAATGAACCATACACAACCTTTTTCACGGGGTTGGTGTCAATGAAAACTAGTACACCTCCGTAGTTCACAATTGCAGCATTTATTCTTTATATATATTGACAAAAAGCTCTGCAATAACAAAAGGTATAACAGTACATAAATTCATATTACATTATTATTTACAACATTTTAAATAAAACAATATTATCCTTTCATTTAGAAAATTACTATGAAATTCTATCATAAGTGATGCTTTGATATTTCCAAACATAATTACACAGATTTATAATTTGACAATGTATTTCAACCATATATTTAATTCAGGGGAGATAAGCCCTATACAACTTAGTCTCAATAAATAAATAACCTACATAAAATATATATTATCGAGATACGAGTTATAGCGGGATAAAATACATAAGCAAGAAATTATAGATGCTGTGCTAACAATACGCACACAGACTATAAATAAGTCATAACTGAAATGGTGCGCACAAAGGCGTGCATGTATATTGAAGTAAACAAACGGGTTATATTATAGTATGACCACATTGATGAGCAAAATAATAATAATAAAAGGTTATTACCAATATGTGGTATTAAGCTATGTATGTACCATTCAACACTTCAACACATCAACATATATTCATGACTATCAGATTACTAAAATATAAAAGAATGACAATAATAAATATCTGACCGTAAACACGCATACTGATATAGCGGTGTTCACGATATACATAGGTAAGTATTACAATACGCAAGATGTATTATATATAACACGGGATCCCGATATGACATCTTTCAAATATAAACAAAGTATTTTAGAATGGCATTTTTAGCAAATATAGATCAAAAATATCACCTACGCGTATGCGTGGAACACAAATACAACAGAGGGAAATATTTTAAAAAGTTATAGAAACAGTTAGAATTAGTATAAACTTACTAGTATTAAATATTTTCTCTCTCTCTATGAAACGCCATTCTCAGTCAATGGTCCAAAATTAGTCTCTGTTGAACAATAGAAAAACGCGCCAAAGTGAAAGCGAGGCTAGAAAGAATTTAAGGGTAAGGTTAAGAAGAATATATATTGTAAGGGTAAAGACGCAATATGATGTACGTGTATATGTACAACTGAAGCATAATAAATTAAACCAATGAACAAAACTATAAAATATTGACCCTGCCACACCTTAACAACTAATTACCTACTCGTGCAGTTAAAACAAGTACACCCTTATTACGAGGCCAGTAATCGTGCAGTTAAAACGAGTACGTCCTTATTTAATCAATGAGGCCAGTAAGTTATTATTCGTAATAGCAGGTGGATGAGACTCTGTAGGCTTCATTTTGGGTTCGTTATTTCCGACTTTTACGTTATTTCCGACTTCGTTAAATCAGTGTTATATCAACGAAGATGTAAAGAGAAAAAATCGGGACTTTGAAAATGAGTTCGTTATTTCCGAAAATTCGTTATTTGCAACTTCGTTATTTTGATGTTTTCGATGTATTCCGACCACTCACTAGCCGAACGTTGGCTCCTTTTCGTAACCTCAGTGTCCAATTTTTGACAGGTCTGTACTATATACGGGTCTATAGCCAAACCTACCTATTACGGCCACCAAAGGGAACCTGTAAAAGTGGCCTTTATGGCCAGGTGGTTTTTATATGCAGGTTCAAATAATGTTATATGAATAAAGAACAAGTAGGATACATGTTTTCTACTAGCTTTAATAAGCAGGTGGTCCTTACTATAGAGGTGGCAATCACTACCTACTTTCAAGTATTGGATCAAACCCGGACGGGGATCATACCCACGACCTCCCACTTGCGGAGAGAGCACCTTACCGCGGTAGTAAACTAGTCTAGGAGATTATGCACTAAGATCGAGGCCAATAGGCCTAAAGGTAAATTGTTGTAGGCAAATATCTCCAGTTTTCGAGAACTAATTTCTTAAGCGTCAACTCGTTTAAGATTTTTCAATGAGAAATAGTTTTTGTAGAAAAACCACTGAAAATTTTTAATTTTTGCAAATTATTTAAAATTTCATATTATAAATTATTCTGTGGTAAAAAACAACATATAAATGTTTATTGTATCTTTCATTGTGGAAACATCATAGACTAAAATGCAAAACATTTTGACAGTTTTTCGATTGTGTTTCAAATTTTTGAAATAAGCAAAAAAATCAGTGATTCAGTTTACATCTATCGTCTTTCGATTCTTGTAAATTTGTAATTTATGCGTTAAATCTGTATATCTATATATATCTTTATTATGCCTGTGTTGTCCTGTAGTAAATAGTGTTAAACAAATTCGGAAAATTATTCAGTTGATAAAGCTAGTATTTGTCAGTTGCAATAAATGGGTCACGTCATTTTTTGCTGACGATATAGCATGTATAGGTTTTTCACCTAATGGTCTGCAAACCATGTTGGATATAGCACATAGCTATATAGTTATGCTACAAAATGGCGTTATATTTATAATGTTAGTAAATCCAATATCCTTGTGTTTGGATCCTCTAAATGTTCATATGACAAAATAAAGTTTCAGTGGAAGCTTGGGAATGATCCACTTCCTATAGCTACACAATGTACTCATCTTGGTATCGAACTCAATGCTTTTAATCGACCCAACCAACGTACCAGAGAAAGGTGTAATAGAGGACGGAAGTCGTACTTTGCTATAGCTGGAATGGACAATAGTGACTTGAATCCTATAGTTTTAACTGATTTATACCGGAAAATTGTGTTACCAAATGTTTGTTATGGATGTGAAGTATGGTCTGATATTAAAGAAAGTGACTATAACATTTTAAATACGTTCCAGCACTGTTACGCCACATAGCGGTGTTGCCGCATAAACGCGCCCAACACGTCTATGCGGGGAATTCCAACGCATAGAGAGGTCCGCCACGTTTATGCGGCGGCGTTCAACGCATAAAGATGTGTTGCTTATATGCGGCGCAAGGCTGCCTTTTTGACGCATAACGATGGCTAATTTTAACGAGTTGGTATGAAATTTAAAAAGAGCTGATATCTCGACAAAAACGGTGGTGGTGATATAAATTATGACGACGACGGTGACAATTGAGAATTTGTGTTGTTGGTGTTGTTGATAATGGTAATAATAATACGAGAATGGGGACAGGGACGATGAGAGCGCGACGACGATGTTACCGTCGTCGTGCCGACGGCGGTGGCGATTATGACTGTAATGTTGATGATCGTTAAATTGTGATTTAGGCAGAATTTCGACTTTTGCTTTTATAATAATAATAATAATAATAATAATAATAATTTAACAAGGATCATCACGATGGTGGTGGTGCTTTTTGTGAAGGTGGTAATAATGATGGAGGTGTAAATGCAGGCGATGATAGTAATTGTTTTTTTTATGCGGCGGAATGTAGCCTTTTTGCCGCATAAAAGCTTTCTCTTTATGCGTTGAAATTCCCCGCATAGACGTGTTGGAACACGTTTATGCGGCAACACCGCTATGTGGCGTAACACAGCACTTTGTTGCTAAACACATTCAAAACTTCCCACAAAGAACCCGGTCAGATATATCTGAAAGTATGCTTGGACTATTCCGTATTCAAACTGAAATAGAAAAAAGGAAGCTATTCTTCTTACAAAAGCTCTGTGATTTAAATGGAGAAACACCGACTAAGAAAATATTTATATATCGATTGTACACATATTGCACCGAACCACGACCAACTCAATTTGGATTCATTCCTGATATCATATGGACTTTATACGTTTCGCCGAATTGCATCACAAAATTGCGTATGCTTCAATATGGTCATTACCATCTACAAGTAGCCAGTTAAGACTTGTCCGATTTATTGCCAAATTATGGGCACTACCTACTTGCTTAGTTAATAATACTTGTTCTTTGTGTGGCAACATTTACACAGACTTATACGTCCATATAGCATGCTGTTGTGTTCTTTTAAGTGATCTGCGTAACAGTTTTTGGAACGATATTACAGATGTGTTTGGTGTCTCTCTTAACGCAGAAATCAATAACATCAGCGATGAAAAACTGTACCAAACTCTCTTAGGCAACACACAATGGATAACCACCGAAATAGACCACAAGTGTCTTATGTTTCACAGCTTTATCTATATGCAAGCTGTATCTGCAGAATACTACAGACAGTTACAAGTTGTCTCAGCATGATAACATTCATAGGGTCCAAACATAAGCTTAGCCCCAAACTAGGCTGTCCTAACTATATATATAGTATATATCTGTATATATATATATGTATTACCTACTTTATATTGCATGTGTTTAATTAAGTTTATACACGTTTAACTATTTTTTTTTCTATTTATTTGTAACATATAATTAATAATTATTTGTTAAAAAATCTCTTATAGAGAAAATAAAGTTTGAATGAATGAAAAACCCAACCCCACCCCGTCCACATTCACACTCATATCGGAATTAAATTTATAAATATCGATATATTATATGATGTTCTCGTAACTAGTTTGAATTTTAAGTTATCAACTCACTGAAGCTTGTCGGTTTACGCTTTTTGAACATCTTTCGTCGACATTATAACCTACATACATACGTAAAGCAGTATAAATAAAATGAGAGGGTATTTTATTAGATATTTTGCTTGATATAAACACATAATTATATTCCAGTTTATGAATATTTTTTTCTGAAATTCTAGGTTTTCCAAATATCTGCCTTGAGTTCATGTACATGAGTTGATAATGCTATTCTAAACGGGCGAGGGGAATTATGATTCAGTTTCCATGGGGGGTAGGGCACACTGACCAATTTTTATATTGTGTTTGAAGACAACGGCTCTGTATTCAGTTTCCATGGGGGGTAGGGCACACTGACCAATTTTTATATTGTGTTTGAAGACAACGGCTCTGTATTCAGTTTCCATGGGGGGTAGGACACACTGACCAATTTTTATATTGTGTTTGAAGACAACGGCTCTGTATTCAGTTTCCATGGGGGGTAGGGCACACTGACCAATTTTTATATTGTGTTTGAAGACAACGGCTCTGTATTCAGTTTCCATGGGGGGTAGGGCACACTGACCAATTTTTATATTGTGTTTGAAGACAACGGCTCTGTATTCAGTTTCCATGGGGGGTAGGGCACACTGACCAATTTTTATATTGTGTTTGAAGACAACGGCTCTGTATTCAGTTTCCATGGGGGGTAGGGCACACTGACCAATTTTTATATTGTGTTTGAAGACAACGGCTCTGTAAAACAGTTCTTTCATTTTTATCATTATTGTAATTTTAGCGGCAAACTCGGCCTTGGTAGGTGACCGAATGTCCTCTCCGTGTTCTGTGTTTGCAAAAAGATAATATATAGATAATACAAAACGTATAGTAAGTGCAACTTTGAACCACCTCTCTCTCTCTCTCTCTCTCCCTCTATCTCTCTCTCTCTCTCTCTCTCTCGTTTCCGATTATAAATAAATATCAAACATCTATTTTTCCATTACTTACCTAACCTCTCATACAAACCTAAGGTAGACACATTTAAACAAAATCCACGTATAACAAAAATTGTACAGTTATATATATATATTCACTTATTTTTACGGTATTTGATTTTTAGGCCTCCTTTATATTCTGTGTGATTTAACAATGTTTGTATATCACTTCTAAATTCTATATCAGTGAGGAGACGAAGAATCTAAAAAATATTTAAAAAGACACAAGAATAGTTATGTTTATCATGTTTATAAAGTTTATAAATAGTGAAGTTCACTTGACCCAAGTATAGGTATACAACATTGACCTGTACGCTTAGGGCGATGGACATTTGAGCGAAAATTAAAAACTCCTAGTGGACATTTGAGCGACAGATTTTAATGGACATTTGAACGACAGATTTCAATGGACATTTGAACGACATATTTTAAATATTACCTTATTTTAGGATGGACATTTGAGCAACATTTCTAATCTACTCACTTGTATATATACTTACCTGGTAAGTATGATATCAGTAATGAACTTGTCAGTATCGAAGATTTTACTTTGATTTCTGGATTGTAATTCGAATATGAATTAATATGTTTGTTTTTGATTTTTCATTTCTAGCCTGACTTACTTGACTTATGTCCATCTCTCCTTGTGGAGAATTAGGCCATTTCTAGCCTGACTTACTTGACTTATGTCCATCTCTCCTTGGGGAGAATTGGGCCATATCTAGCCTGACTTACTTGACTTATGTCCATCTCTCCTTGGGGAGAATTGGGCCTTTTCTAGCCTGACTTACTTGACTTATGTCCATCTCTCCTTGTGAAGAATTGGGCCATTTCTAGGTCTGACTTACTTGACTTATGTCCATCTCTCCTTGTGGAGAATTGGGCCATTTCTAGCCTGACTTATTTGACTTATGTCCATCTTTCCTTGTGGAGAATTGGGCCATTTCTAGGCCTGACTTACTTGACTTATGTCCATCTTTCCTTGTGGAGAATTGGGCCATTTCTAGGCCTGACTTACTTGACTTATGTCCATCTCTCCTTGTGAAGAATTGGGCCATTTCTAGGCCTGACTTACTTGACTTATGTCCATCTCTCCTTGTGGAGAATTGGACCATTTCTAACCTGACTTACTTGACTTATGTCCATCTTTCCTTTTGGAGAATTGGGCCATTTCTAACCTGAATTACTTGACTTATGTCCATCTCTCCTTGTTGAGAATTGGGCCATTTCTAGGCCTGATTTACTTGACTCATGTCCATCTCTCCTTGTGGAGAATTGGACCATTTCTAACCTGACTTACTTGACTCATGTCCATCTCTCCTTGTGGAGAATTGGGCCATTTCTAGCCTGATTTACTTGCCTCATGTCCATCTCTCCTTGTGGAGAATTGGGCCATATCTAGCCTGACATACTTGACTTATGTTCATCTCTCCTTGTGGAGAATTGGGCCATTTCTAGCCTGACTTACTTGACTTATGTCCATCTCTCCTTGTGGAGAATTGGGCCATTTCTAGGCCTGATTTACTTGACTCATGTCCATCTCTCCTTGTGGAGAATTGGGCCATTTCTAGCCCGACTTACTTGACTTATGTTCATCTCTCCTTGTGGAGAATTGGGCCATTTCTAGCCTGACTTACTTGACTTATGTCCATCTCTCCTTGTGGAGAATTGGGCCATTTCTAGCCTGACTTACTTGACTAATGTTCATATCTCCTTGTGGAGAATTGGGCCATTTCTAGGCCTGACTTACTTGACTTATGTCCATCTCTCCTTGTGGAGAATTGGGCCATTTCTAGCCTGACTTACTTGACTTATGTCCATCTCTCCTTGTGGAGAATTGGGCCATTTCTAGCCTGACTTACTTGACTTATGTTCATATCTCCTTGTGGAGAATTGGGCCATTTCTAGGCCTGACTTACTTGACTTATGTCCATCTCTCCTTGTGGAGAATTTGGCCATTTCTAGGCCTGACTTACTTGACTTATGTCCATCTCTCCTTGTGGAGAATTGGGCCATTTCTAGCCTGACTTACTTGACTTATGTTCATATCTCCTTGGGGAGAATTGGGTCATTTCTAGGCCGACCGTCAGTTAATTAAGTTTGAGATATTATTCGTTGGAACTTCTTGAAACCTACTTCAAACTCCGGGTTCTTATATTCGAGCAAGATAAAATCTGTAACATTTAATGGTGATATCAGGAAAGTATGGTGGTTTATTCCTGACATCCAGATAATTTCGGTCGACATGACATTAGCTCGACATGTTGACTTTATATCATGACAAGTCGAGATTAGATGACGGGAAGTTGTGATAGTAATATAGAATGTCGAGATAAATAACATGACATGTCAAGATACTTATGCGACTAGTCATGGTAAATATCTCGATATCGACATGTCGTGTTATTTATCTCAACATTTCATTTTAATATCACAACTTGCCATCATATTGCATTATCTTGTCGTGATATCAAGTCAACTTGTAGAGACCGGAATTATCTGGGGCCAGTTGCACAAAACTTGATTAGTTAAATCAATTGGATAGTCAAAATTAGAAATTCTCATAATTTCAGATCTGTTGAGAAATTAAAGTTCAAAATGTTGAAGTAAATAGAATTCCATCAAACTTAACCACATCATTATAAAACTATCAATTTGACAATGGTATTATGATTTAATTGTCTTTTTAATTTTTTAATCGTTGATTAAATTAATTGGGCTTCGAACAACTGGGTCCTGGATGTCAGGAATAAGCCACCAATTAATTGATTGATTAATTAATTAAAGAATAAATTGAATAAAAGTAAATCAATAATTCATTTTAATGATAGTTTAATGCATTTGATAGATTTTCAATTAAAATAAATAAATAATAAAAACCATGTGCACTGTTACGCCACATAGCGGTGTTGCCGCATAAACGTATTCCAACACGTCTATGCAGGGAATTTCAACGCATAAAATTGACACTTTTATGCGGCAGAAAGGCTACATTCCGCCGCATAAAGAAAACATTTACTATCATCACCTACACTTCCAACGTAATTACCACATTAACTAAAACACCACCACCATCACTATCATCGTGATGACCATCGTTGTCATCATTTTATAATAATATTATTATTATTAAAAGCAAAAGTCGACATTCTGCCAAAATCACAATTTAACGACCATCAACATTACAGTCACCATCGCCACCGCCGTCGGCACGACGGTTACATCGTCGTTGGGCTCATACCGTCCCCGTCCCCGTCCCCGTCATCATCCTCACCTCCTTCTTACAATTACTATTACCAGTATCAACAAAAACTTAAATTATCAATTGTCACCGTCGTCGTCATCATTAATGTCTCCACCACCGTTTTTAAGCTTTTTTTAAATTCATACTGAGTCGTTAAAATTAGTCCTCTTTATGCGTCAACAAGGCAGCCTTGCGCCGCATTTAAGCAACACATCTTTATGTGTTGAACGCCCCGCATAAACGTGGCCAACCTTTTTATGCGTTGAAATTCCCCGCATAGACGTGTCGGGCGCGTATATGCGGCAACACCGCTATGTGGCGTAACAGTGCACTCAATTTATGAAGATACAGAAACCATGTACTTCGTGTAATTTATTACACAGTCAAAACTTTTTAATACGGCCATCTCCGTGATTTGTAATAGATTTAAAATAATTTTGTGAGAGTTATGTTCCCTGACTCAAGGTTTGTATTAGCTGATGTAAAAGTCAACGTACGCAGTGTAATATATTAACCGTGGATCCTAACATCAACCACGTGATGGATAGATCCATCTACAGTCCAACCTGCCTTAAAGACCACCTCTGTATAAGGGCCTTTTGCTTATAAGAACCAATTGAATCGTATCACAATTGTTCTTTACTCATATTATTTGAACCTGTATATAAAGGTCACCTGTCCATAAAGTCCACTTTTACTGGTTCCCTTGGGTTGCCTTTATAGACATGTTTGACTGTATATGAATATTCCTAATGAAAGGTCAAATCAACAGGTCAATCGTGTTTGCCTATACTTGGCGGTCGTGTTGACTACTCATATGTGCGGCTTTACCGATCACATTGGCTCTAACCATCTAGGATCGAATCCCGAACTGGAGATCGTTGTTTCAGGAAGTTTGTAAATTCGCTTGTCGATGGTCGTTGGTTTTTTCCCCGGTACGTTTTTTCCTTCACTATCTTACAAGTGACCGCCTTGATATAAGTAAAATAATCTTGACTGTTGTACAAACCCCATTACTCCCCAATGCTACAATCTAGAAACTGGCCCCGGTTTCACAATCGTTTTAAATTTAGCAAACTACATGCATATTATATTGGGACAACTGATGAATATTTTTGTCAAAACTAAATACAGATGTTTTAATGTAGTAGTGATCTTAAAAATGTGTTAAGAATATCTTGAATATTAACAGAATTATACACCCTTCCAGAAATAGCCGGAAACTGGTTATCGCTCTTGATATGACGTCACACCGGGAAGGCTATCTATCGATCCCATCATCATGTACAGTATATTCACTCAGTTCGAGTATATGTTAGGTGTCATATGTAAGCTACAGGTGAGATGATGAACCGACAAAGCGAATATTACTTTAAAGGGTGTATATTTACTCAGTTCGAGTATATGTTAGGTGTCATATGTAAGCTACAGGTGAGATGATAAACCGACAAAGCGAATATTACTTTAAATAAATTACAAATTACAAATTAATTAAACAAATTTTAGACACATAGACTGATAGATGATCATCCGAAAAGACACTTAACATTGTAAAGGATTGTGTAGAATTTGTTGTAATTTCTTCAACAAAATAATAAGTTTTATTTTTACTAGAAAATTGCAATTTGTAAATGTTCAAATTTGAAAAATATAAAATACATGTACGTATATTTATTAATATCTTGGACCATTTAATTACCCCCAAGGACATTTGAAATTAATATTTTTATCCGACTGGAAATATTTTAATTTTTTAATCAAATTACTACAAACGTTCACCTTCCACTTTTTTCTTATTTATCTTTATTTATTTTATAAAATCGGATTTTTCATAAATCTTATTTACAAAATATTGATATAAATTAAACAATTCAGATACATAATTGATAGTCAAAATAATTTGAAAACTTAAATTTTCCTGTGATTACAAATTAGCGACATCTTAAAGTTGTATTTAAAAATCATTGTTCAACGGATTAAACTTTCATTAAAGAAACATCCGTTATTGCTAAAAATGTTAAAGGTTCTGAAAATTTATTTTCAAAATTATTAATAAAAATATTTAAAAAAAAAAAAAAAAAAAAACATTGAAATTTCGGTCAAATTTATATAAATAACAACTAATTCTAAGTAGAAATGATGGCATCCTTACCTAAGTTGACTTAAAAAATAGGACTTTTAATTGGTTTCATAAATCCAATTTGCAATTAACAAGTCTCTAGATTATCTGATTACGAGATGAACAAGTCAACACCTGATTATAATACACAGTGATAAATATCTGATTTATTCTCATGTAGTGTCGTATCACTGCTTTGGCTATATTATACTTATTTGTCAAAAAATCAAAAAGTATAAAAATGAAAATAAATAAATAAATAACTTTTAATACTAATTACGCGGTGTTTATTATTATTTATCATCTTTAAACTGTAACACAAATATGTTAAGTTTCAAAATGTCGGATAAATAATTGTCCCATGACTCGTTATAATTTTTTCGGATAGATGATTGGTTCGTTTATATAATTATTCACTGAGTTACAGAATACTTAAAATGCAATGTTTGTAGCTCTCTCTCTCTCTTCTCTTCTCTCTCTCTCTCTCTCGTTTAAATAATTCTACCGACTGAGAATCTTCTGAGATTAACGAAAAGCTTAGACTACTTCTGACACACCTGGATTCATTCATGCATAAGCAAATTGTCCTTAGGTTGGACCGAAGCATTTTCTCTCCTGTCAATCAGGTAATCAAAATCAGTGCCCTAATTAGTTCCAAATGACTGCCCTTGACTTGGTATTACAATAACAAATATGTCATGTAACAGTTATTATTATGTAACAATTAAAATGATTTTTTTTTAAATTTTTAATGAAAAATATATTAATTTCAAATTATTTTTTAAAGTCATGGAATAAAATACCAGCGATATGTAATTAAAATTGAAATTTAATATTTAATTTTAAAACAATATTTTATGGAGGGAAAATACGAAATGCTAGTATTTCCTTTTCATAACTCCCTGTATGACATCACATTCTACTATCAATCATGGCACTCCCGCCAGGTGTCGCGATTTATCGGTAGGGTGTATAAAGATTTGAAATTATGCAAGATTTAAGTAAGGAAAATCTTAGCTAAGGAATGACTGTGAAACTGAGACCACTATATCTTGATATAAGTGAGAGAATCTTGACTGGTGTGAAACACTATTACTCTTGTTACATGTAATTCTAAACTAATTAGAACTGGTCATCTCGATGTCAGTCAAAGAACCTTGACTTCTGTGTTACACAAAATGACACCGCTCTATTCCAGTAACCAAAATCACAAGTAAAAAATATATATAATTGAAATAATATGGTCCTTTGTAACACCATTAATTAACTCAGACATCCCAAAATTCACCATCGCTATATAAAGTAATACCTCTTTATAATACCCTCGGTAACTTTGTCATCTCGTTATCGCCACTATTTTAAAGTACCAAAACTCATTTTGTATGTTTTTCTTTATCTGCCTCTCCCTCAGTTTATCGCCAAACCCCTTTATAACTCGCAATGACTTAACAAATGATAGCGATGTATCGAGGTTTTACTGTAGAATAAAAAAATCTTGACTGGGACGTAAAACAACATATATCTACTTCATCACGTGATTGTAGTTTACCTGCGTGCGTTTACGGATAATATTACATCTCGTTACCTAGGTTTTAAGTTCCACCTGAACAGTTCCTCGTGAGAGAAAAATTGTCAGTTTGTTTGTCAAAAATAGAACATAGACACCTTAACTTAAAAGTAGGAACTACTGTTCTCCAAAACGTAAGAACATAGTTGAACAAAATATCCCAGCGGCGGAAATGTCTTCTATATTATTGATGTTCTGAATTTGGAAACTTAACATATAGTTCTGGTTAAATGACTTTATACAACATATTAATCCAAAATTTTCAGAAATTATATTTATTCTGGGTATTCTTACGTTTTGTCTTTTGCAATGTAAGACAGGCTCCAAATTGACATCAAACAAAAAGTTAACCAGATTATAAAACACAATATCAGAAGGTAGAATATCGGAAATTGTCACATCACATAATTTTAATATGCTTTCCTCTTGATTATCCTGTTTTTTATGATAGATGTCGACTAACAGTGTCATCTCTAACAAAGTCAAATGTCAACTTCCGGTGTCATCTCTAACAAAGTCAACTGTCAACTTCCGGTGTCATCTCTAACAAAGTCAAGTGTCAACTTCCAGTGTCATCTCTAACAAAGACAAGTGTCAACTTCCGGTGTCATCTCTAACAAAGTCAAGTGTCAACTTCCGGTGTCATCTCTAACAAAGTCAAGTGTCAACTTCCAATGTCATCTCTAACAAAGTCAACTGTCAACTTCCGGTGTCATCTTTAACAAAGTCAAGTGTCAACTTCCGGTGTCATCTCTCACAAAGTCAAGTGTCAAATTCCGGTGTCATCTCTAACAAGATGTCAACTTTCAGTGTCATCTCTAACAAAGTCAAGTGTCAACTTTCAGTGTCATCTCTAACAAATTCAAGTGTCAACTTCCTTTGTCATCTCTAATAAAGTCAAGATGTCAACTTCTTGTGTCATCTTGGCAGAGTCCCGGTGTCAACTTACGGTGTTATCTCTTAAAAGTCAAAATGTTAACTTCCGGTATCATCTCTGACTGACTCAAGATGTCAACTTTCGGTGTCATCTTTTTACCAAATAATGATGTCAACTTCCGGTGTCATCTTTTTTACCAAATCAAGATGCAAACTTCTGGTGTTATTTCTTACAGATTCAAGATGTCACCTTGCGGTGTCATCTCTGACAAAGTCAAGATGCCAACTTCCGGTGTTATTTCTTACAGATTCAAAATGTCAACTTCCGGTGTCATCTCTGACAAAGTCAAGATGTCAACTTCGGTTGTTATCTTGACAGAGTGACGATGTCAAATTCCGGTGTCAATATTATTACTTCCGGTTATTTTTCTGATTTAATACAACATGGGCAATGCTAAGCATCTAATTCATTATAATAGTAAAAGTTTTTACGATTGAAAAATGATTATTATAATTCAAATATCCAGTGCAGACGTTGGAATGTCTAACATGAATACGCAGAATAGTGCAAATAAAAGTGACGATATTGAGAGCCTACTTCCCCTGCTTTGTGTCACACCTTTGCTTTGGCAATCTGTAAATAAAAAATAAATAAATAAATAAGGAATAAATATAAATAAATAAATAATTAAATAAATAAGGCATAAATAAATAAATAAATAAGGAATAAATAAATAAATAAATATAAGACAAAAATAAATTGCTTGTATAAGAATCGGTACATTTGGTTTTGAGTGGTGTATATCAGAAAAGGTTGCCTCCCTTTGAATATATAAGCGACAACGTGTCAGATTATAGAAAAAATAATAGACAAATTTTGAAAATTTTATTCAGAAAATCAAAAAATTCATATGACACATGGATTGTTCAGTCTCTTAGAGATACAAGCATATAGGCAAACGGAAATCGGAAATTTAATACAAGGTGTAAATATTATTTTGAGAAATAACTATTTTGTAGAGCCAGTAATTCTCATTCTAACATCGGCTGTAATACAATGCATATTCTTGAAGTGTCTTCATTGCATCAAATATTCCGACTTCGCCGGAAGTGACCGTTTTACATCATATGTTACGCTATTAATAATTAGTTCTGTTTTTAAAATTCTAACTGTATCAAAAAATGCAAAAACGCAACCACAACTTTACTGTCTATATTTATTGAACCTGGGCTATTGATAAAAAGAAAACGTTTTGAACTATGAACCGATTATTTCAAATGACATTTTTATGTTCAAAGGTATTTTCGCGAGATATGAAATAGTGACATGCAACATAAAGAAGTTAGATGATGTCACGAAATAGGCATTATGAAAAATAATCTTGAACAGGTGAAATAGCGCTCTTCGTGGAAAAAATCATTCTACCGCAGTTTTTGTTTTTCAGTTGATAGATCTCACACGGATCTTACAGCTATAGGGGAAAAGGCAGAAATTTTGAATTTTTTAGTGCGCTAAGGACCATGTGCAGAGAGGGTTCTTTAACGCGCTACGCCTGTCGTATGCGTGACATTTCTTTTTGGTTCTTTTCCGAAGGAGCACGTGTTTTCATTTCTTAATGCCGAGTGTTTGGCGAAAGAACAGTCACTGACTATTAAGTTTTGTTCAGACCCCGTCGCGATTCGAACCAAGATCTCATATATACAAAGCGAACACTCTACTAACTGAGTTACTGTATATTGGTGTATACATTTACAAGCATGACCGTTAAAAACGCACGATAACTAGTTTACTTCCGAACTAAAAAGCAGAATAAAATACAGTGATGGAACCCAAGTAATTTTTGTAAAGCCTAACTTCTCCCGTTTACAAAGTAAAGAATGTGTCTCTAAGTATCGGGTACATAACAGACCTGTCGAAAGTTTAACACTGAACTAACGACTGCTTAGTGTCCAGGATATATGACTGTACCTGTCATCGATGAAACATACAGACGCAATTGTATTTCAATTCCCAATGAAAGACAATGGGGGTCACGACCCTTGATGTGTATCGATTTTCCCGCAATATTACGTCATGTCCTACACAGGGGGTCGCGTGGTCATGTGAGATACGCCGATCTCGCATGGCTAAAACTCTATATCACATGCGCAGATATGGAAAAAATACCGCCAAGGTACAAAATATTTATTGTAAATACATGTATAAGAAATGACAATTCTGCTCATGGTATTTCAAGGGGTAATGAAAGATAGTGTGGCGCGTGCCAAATTCAAAATGAAGGGCTTCGCCCTTCGTCGAATTTGGCACGCGCCACACTATCTTTCATTACCCCTTGAAATACCATAAGCAGAATGTCATTTCTTAAATGAATGGCTAGTGACCGTAAAACCGCCGAGATATATAATAGCTGCCGAGATGTCGAGGTGTTAAGATGAACTAACAAGAGTAGTCGTAACGACTGCTTAGTGTCCGGGATATGAATGACTAGTGGAAGTAAAGCTGCCAAGATATATAATAGCTGCCGAGATGTCGAGGTGTTAAGATGAACTAACAAGAGTAGTCGTAACGACTGCTTAGTGTCCGGGATATGAATGACTAGTGGAAGTAAAGCTGCCAAGATATATAATGGCTGCCGAGATGTCGAGGGGTTAAGATGAACTAACAAGAGTAGTCGTAACGACTGCTTAGTGTCCGGGATATGAATGACTAGTGGAAGTAAAGCTGCCAAGATATATAATGGCTGCCGAGATGTCGAGGTGTTAAGATGAACTAACAAGAGTAGTCGTAACGACTGCTTAGTGTCCGGGATATGAATGGTTAGTGGAAGTAAAGCTGCCAAGATATATAATGGCTGCCGAGATGTCGAGGGGTTAAGATGAACTAACAAGAGTAGTCGTAACGACTGCTTAGTGTCCGGGATATGAATGGTTAGTGGAAGTAAAGCTGCCAAGATATATAATGGCTGCCGAGATGTCGAGGGGTTAAGATGAACTAACAAGAGTAGTCGTAACGACTGCTTAGTGTCCGGGATATGAATGGCTAGTGGAAGTAAAGCTGCCAAGATATATAATAGCTGCCGAGATGTCGGGGGGTTAAGATGAACAAACAAGAGTAGTCGTAACGACTGCTTAGTGTCCGGGATATGAATGACTAGTGGAAGTAAAGCTGCCAAGATATATAATGGCTGCCGAGATGTCGAGGGGTTAAGATGAACAAACAAGAGTAGTCGTAACGACTGCTTAGCGTCCGGGATATGAATGGCTAGTGGAAGTAAAGCTGCCAAGATATATAATGGCTGCCGAGATGTCGAGGGGTTAAGATGAACAAACAAGAGTAGTCGTAACGACTGCTTAGTGTCCGGGATATGAATGGCTAGTGGAAGTAAAGCTGCCAAGATATATAATGGCTGTCGAGATGTCGAGGGGTTAAGATGAACAAACAAGAGTAGTCGTAACGACTGCTTAGTGTCCGGGATATGAATGGCTAGTGGAAGTAAAGCTGCCAAGATATATAATGGCTGCCGAGATGTCGAGGGGTTAAGATGAACAAACAAGAGTAGTCGTAACGACTGCTTAGTGTCCGGGATATGAATGGCTAGTGGAAGTAAAGCTGCCAAGATATATAATGGCTGCCGAGATGTCGAGGGGTTAAGATGAACAAACAAGAGTAGTCGTAACGACTGCTTAGCGTCCGGGATATGAATGGCTAGTGGAAGTAAAGCTGCCAAGATATATAATGGCTGTCGAGATGTCGAGGGGTTAAGATGAACAAACAAGAGTAGTCGTAACGACTGCTTAGTGTCCGGGATATGAATGGCTAGTGGAAGTAAAGCTGCCAAGATATATAATGACTGCCGAGATGTCGGGGGGGAGGGTTAAGATGAACTAACAAGATTAGTCGTAACGACTGCTTAGTGTCCGGGATATGAATGGTAAGTGACCGTAAAGCTGCCAAGATATATATAATGGCTGCCGAGATGTCGGGGGGGGGGGGTTAAGATGAGTTGTCGATTCGACAATATTTCGTTTTCATAATGTTAAACTTTTGGCAGATCTACACTATATTCTCAATGGCTAATGTACTGAGTTTTGGTAGATATGGAAGTGACATTGTCGATATATAGTAGCTGTCGAGATGTGGGGTTAAGATGAGCTGTCGATCTCGACAATAATTCGTTATATCAGTTTTAAACTTTTGACAGATCTACACTATATACTCACGGGCTAATGTACTGAGTTTTGGTAGAGTGACACTGTCGATATACAACAGCTGCTAAGATATCGAAAGGGGGTGTTAAGATGAGTTGTCGATTCGACAATAATTTGTTGTCTTAATGTTAAACTTTTGACAGATATACACTGTATACTCACGGGCTAGTTTACTGAGTTTTGGTAGATATGGAAGTGACACTGTCGATATATAACAGCTGCCGAGATGTCGAGGGGGGGGGGGTTAAAACGAGTTGTCGATTCGACAATAATTCGTTGTCTTAATGTTTAACGTTTGACAGATCTACACTGTATACTCAAGGGCTAATGTACTGAGTTTTGGTAGAGTGAGACTGTCGGTATACAGCAGGCCTAGGTGTCGAGATGTCGAAGGGGTGGGGGGTGGGGGTGGAGATGAGTTGCGGAGATGTCGAAGGAGGTGTTCAGACGAGTTGTCGATCTCGACATTAATTCGTTTTCTCAATGCTTTACGGCTGTATACTCACTGGTTAGTTTACTGAGTTTTGGTAGATATGTATTCCAGAAGTGACACTGTCGGTGCCTGATACCATACTTAATATCTAACGTATCCCCCGTCGTAAGTATTAAGTAGTCCTCGTATTGTCTGGAATATTGAGGCCAGTTTGGTAAAGTCTTGATGGCAATATTACCGTTTGGATTCCTGGAAATATACAAAATACCTCAGACATAATCATTTTTTAAGCAAAAATTTTATATACTTTACATCTGAACCCGGTTTCCTTAACTTAAATCTGGTCACAATCATTCCTTAACTTAAATCTGGTCACAATCATTCCTTTTCAACTTAAATCTCGTCCCGTTTCACAATCATTCCTCAACCCGATTCCCTATTATATTTCTTAAACTTAAAGCTTAAACAAATTTGAAATCGGAGTAATTTTGTTGCTTTTCAAGATAAAAAATGTGTCCATAAAAATTGAAGTGTCATTTCGAAAATCACTGTAATATAAGATACCCCCCCCCCCGATTTTGACAACTATCACTGTTTTTATTACCCCACCCCCATCTGTTTTTGATTACTCACCTCTTTGTTCTTGGCTACTTACCTGGTGTTTTGGACTTACTCCGTTCTTGGCTACTTACCTGGTGTTTTGGACTTACTCCGTTCTTGGCTACTTACCTGGTGTTTTGGACTTACTCCGTTCTTGGCTACTGACCTTGTGTTTTGGACTTACTCCGTTCTTGGCTACTTACCTTGTGTTTTGGACTTACTCCGTTCTTGGCTACTTACCTTGTGTTTTGGACTTACTTCGTTCTTGGCTACTTACCTTGTGTTTTGGACTTACTCCGTTCTTGGCTACTTACCTGGTGTTTTGGACTTACTCCGTGTTTTCATGACTTACCCTGCTCTTGGCTACCTACCCTGTTTTAGATACCTACCCTGTTTTTGTGAAGTTTCTCCAGTATTTTATCATTTGGACTACTTACTCCGTTCTTGGCTACCTATCCTGTTTTCATGACTTATCCCGTTTAAAAAACTTACCCTGGCTGCTCTTGGCTACCTACCCTGTTTTTAGATACCTACCCTGTTTTTAGATACCTACCCTGTTTTTAGATACCTACCCTGTTTTTGCGAAGTTACTCCAGTATTTTAATAATTTTGGACTACTAACTCTGTTCTTGGCTACCTACCCGTTTTATGACTTACCCTGTTCTTGGCTACTTACCCCGTTTTATGACTTACCCTGTTCTTGGCTACTTACCCCGTTTTATGACTTACCCTGTTTTTGGCTACTTACCCCGTTTTATGACTTACCCTGTTCTTGGCTACTTACCCCGTTTTATGACTTACCCTGTTCTTGGCTACCTACCGTTTTATGACTTACCCTGTTCTTGGCTACTTACCCGTTTTATGACTTACCCTGTCTTGGCTACTTACCCGTTTATGACTTACCCTGTTCTTGGCTACTTACCCGTTTTATGACTTACCTGTTCTTGGGCTACTTACCCCGTTTTATGACTTACCTGTTTTGGCTACTTACCCCGTTTTATGACTTACCTGTTCTTGGCTACCTAACCGTTTTATGACTTACCCTGTTCTTGGCTACTTACCCTGTTCTTGGCTACTTACCCCGTTTTATGACTTATCCTGTTCTTGACTACTTACCCCGTTTTATGACTTACCCTGTTTTGTCTACTTACCCCGTTTTATGACTTACCCTGTTCTTGGCTACTTACCCCGTTTTATGACTTATCCTGTTCTTGGCTACTTACCCGGTTTTTGGCTACTTACCCTGTTTTTGCGAAGTGACTCCAGTATTTCATCATTTTACGACTAAGTTCGTATTCTTTCCTTGTATATCCTAAACTAGAATTTGTGGGAAGTCCAAAAACATACTCAATCTCATCACCATGGAGAACTCCCGCCCATTTCGGCCACACATTACTCGACGATCGATGATTAAACATATACATGTACACTGACTGTGTCCCAGATTTTGCTCTGTTGAAATTTTGTGCCAAACCTATTACAGGGCATTTAAAATCGTAATCTCCACCTAAAATAAAACAGAGTTGAGTTGAGTAATAGGGGTTTAACGTTCCAGTCAAGAATATTTCACTTATATCGAGACGCCGCCAGCTATTGGCGAAGGTGCAGAAATTCTGTCTGTGCGTTGCGCTGATGGCATTATACAGCAGAGTTCTTATCGTGCCACGCCTACCGTGACATGCTACCTCATTTATTTTATTTTCTCATCCGAAAGAAAGTGACTTTCATTTATAATGCCAAGTGCTTGGCGAAAGAACAGTTACCACCCTGTTTAAGTCTTGGGTCAGACCTCTCACTTATGGAGCGATCAATCTACCAACTGAGCTAGCTACGCAGTGTTTGTTTATGGATGATTATGTTGAGTTGAGTAATGTGCCATTTTATGAAGTTCGAAGTTTGTTAACCAAATAGCCATTCTAAGGTAATATTTTACCATATTTTCTGTGGATGTTATAGAAACAAATTTTCCCCAAAAATTGTTAGAATTTACATTTGGGTCATAAATGCAGTGTAAAAATAATGTAATAATTTTCTGAATTGAAAAAAAAACATCAACATTAATGTTGTTTCAGAAAAAATTAAATATGTGCTCATAAAAATAAATGTATTAGTGACAAAATTGACTAAATTTGTGGTCTACTAACACCTGAGGCCTGTAACCAGCAACCAAATGCTTCAGCTATCTCAAATATTAACGTTGTGCAATTATTTATTTATAAAACATTATTTTTAGATTACGTGATTGAAGACGATTCATATTACACAATATGTTGTACAATAAAAAAATATAAAAATACACGTGTGATGTCTGATCTTAGATCAATAAACTGTGTCTATAATTACAGGCCTGTCAAAAGTTTAACACTAAGCTAACGGATTAATGCCTAATCGGTAGATCATCTAGGCTCCTCCACATACACGAGGGGAGGTCAAAAAGTTCATAGAATGGGGTATATATTGCCACAACAAACCATACATTTTATTATTATTTTTCAATATATTCCCCATTTACCCCAATGCACATAGCCCACTTTTCTTTCAGACTGTCTTTGCCTTTGAAATAAAAGTCTTCGGTTTGGTCCATGTTAATGCCGAACCGACAGCTCATGTCAGCCCTTCATTACCTACATCACTGAATATTTTCTGCTTACTGTACATCTTTGCGGTCACTAGCTGTGCATATTTCATCCAATCAGCAGCCGAACTCCGACTTCAAGTTATTGTCATACATAAACATCTATGAGTTATCTACTCTTAGATCAAGGCATTTACTTATAGGTGTAGACTATTCCTAAACTAACATTTACCTCAACTTAAATTTAGCAAATTTTGGTAATCTATTTTTGGAACTACTGACGAATATTTTTGTCAAAACTAAATGCAAATGTTTAAATCTAACAGTGATCTTAAAAATGAAAACTTAATTCGTAAATATCTTAAAAATAACAAAAATTTAAAGATTTGAAATTTTGCCATATTTAAGTAAGGAAAATTTAAGCTATAGAATGATGTGAAATGGGACCTGAACTGACCCTGGTGAACAATCATTTCCTTAATTAGATTTACTTAACTTAAACTGGAAAAGTTTATATTGCTATAATTTTGTTGATTTTTAAGATATTAATTTTATAATTTCAGATGTCAAATTGAACATAATTTAAAAATTATAACATTTGTATTCACACTTTTTATCAAAAATATTAATTTGCAGTTCCGAAAAGGATTGTCAAAATAAGATAAATTTAAGTGAAGGAAAATCTTAGTTTAGAAATGATCGCCGTTAAACCGAGCCTGGTCTGTCGAAAGTTTTTACATTCGCTGACAAATAAGTGTCGAACTGACAGCTCATGTCAACCCTTCATTACCGATGTCTCGACATATTTCTACATACTGCTAGCTACATTGTATACAACTGTATATTTGTGGTCACTAGCTATACATACTCCATCCACCCGGCAGCCGAACTCTGACTTCAAGTTATCGTCAGCTCAGTGTTAAACTTTCGACAGGTCTGTGCTGTACATTAGATTCGATATGTATTCTGCTAAAAAGATAAAAATTTCTGTCTATATATCTAAGAATTCAAGAATGTGTACCTTTATTTATTTTTATTTATTTAATTTTTCGATTCGACTTAACTGGACGTGCATATGACATTCTGCCGTGTTTAAGTTAAGTCATCAACACATTAATAATAATAATAATAATAATAATAATAAATCTACCTATATCATCCAAGATATCAATATAAGTTCTGTTATTTGGATAATTCTCTTGTTCATACTCGTGTAATATTGCTTCCAGGAGGAAATCACTCTTCAATGTTAGAGGTAAATATTTCACTACTTCCGGTATAAGACTTAGGAACTCTTCCCTGTCAATGTTGTAATTAGGATGTCGACTTTCATTAAAAATATCATAAATTAAAAAATAATTGTATTCATTACGATTTACACCAACTAACAGGTCCTTATTTGTAAATTCTGGCTTGCTAAGGTATGCATTTGGCGATTTTGTTATGAAATAATTATCAATGGTGGGTTTAAACATGATGTGATTTTTTATTGTCTCTGTCTCGATCAAGTTAAGACATTTCATTATACTTTCTGTTGACATTCTGTTACAGTTATATTCAGCCGCTAATTCGTAAGCTTTGTTTTTGGCCGTTTCCGGTGATTGATATGCCCAGTTCCCTAACACTGACGCACTCTGCATTAAAGCTCGCTGGAAATATTTATTAGATAATGGGGATATAAGTTGGTAGTTTACGCTAGCTGCTCCGGCACTTTCTCCAAAAATTGTAATGGAATTTGAATCACCACCGAACGACGCTATATTTTCATAAATCCATTTTAATCCTAAACTCTGATCCAATAATCCCATATTTCCAGGTGCCACGTCATCTCCAATATACAGAAATCCCAAAGCGCCTAACCTATACGAAATTGACACAACAATGACGTCATCTAATGACGCAAGGTATTTCCCATTATACACATCTAACGCCGTAGAACCTGAGTAAAATCCCCCACCGTAAATCCAAACCATTGTCGTAAGATTAGCGCTCGTTCTACTTTTCGGCGCCCAAATGTTTAAATATAGACAGTCTTCACTCATGTTGGTTTTTGGGTTCCACATATCTTCACCTCTCTCTTCCGGTCTACCTTTAAACACCATAAAGACAGGCTGAGGACATGCAGGTCCAAATTTTTTAGTGTCAATTGTAGTTGCGGATTTTTCTGGAGGAACTGGTCTCTTAAAACGGAGGTCTTTTATCGGTGGTTTGGCGAAAGGAACGCCGAGAAATGTATTAACGGTGACGCCATTAATCTGTTGTGAAAATCCTCTAATTTTGCCAGACGATGTGGTGACTTCCGGGTCAGAAGATTCCACCAGGTATGCCATTAGAACCACTATCCAAATTATAAATAACCGTCCCATCCTTTAAAACAGAAATAAAAAAACAACAGAATAAACAACAAGAGAAAGAACAATGATATTTGTTCTCGATTTTCTGGAAAAATTCTTATATCCGAAATTTATAACACATTTACACTAATGAGCGTTAATAGATGAAATAAATGTAAAGCCGTCGTATAGCTGCGTGATGTTGTAGGTTTCCACCTCAAGATGTTCCCAATGATAACCACTATTAAGAAAACATGCTAATCATATCTAATAAACGTGAAGACTCGTTATATATAGACTGACATGTTTGACCTGGGAGTTGACATTAGATTAAAATAAATACATAAATAAAATCATACTCCTTTTCGTAATGTTAACGCCATGTTTTTATAAAATTAATCAAACTTTTTTATATATACTCAAGATATTCATTTGTAAATAAAATTGAAATAAATTGAATGACAAAAAGTGAATATTTGGATAAAAAGGTCACAACACGACGTCACCAGGTCAAACTTGCTGCGGGACATGTAGGATTATTGTTATTCGTTGATGGTGATATTGATATGACAAAGGTAATAAATTCCTTCCGCAAAACACAAGTATATCATTGTTTGATGTCGGGGTATATCGGGGGGGGGGGGGGTGTTGGTCTTCCGAGAATTCCTGGAATTCCTTATACTAGTTATCTTGTCTCATTGTAATTACAGAACGACCTGTCGGGTTATACCGGGGGTGGTGGTCTGTAGCAACACACTTTGATAAAAATCAAATTGCGTTAAATCTGGGTCAAGCTCAACGCGATTTGATTTTTTTTATAATTCGCGTTGTACTTGTCCCGCATTTAACGCAGTTTGAAAAAAAAATTCAAAGTGCGTATTTTTTTCAAAGTGGGTTGACCTAAACCATTTTTTGACGCAAATTGAGCTTGACCCAGATTTAACGCAATTATAAAAAAAATCAAAGTGTGTAATTTTTCCATTTAACATATACTTTATATACTGATGTTCATGTTCACAAACCAAGTTATATAATTAGCTTCAAGATAATGCCTCGATGATTGTACACGCAAAAAAATAAAGCGATACAGAAGTCCAGTGTGTCCTCCAATCCAACCAATACTTTATTACATTATGATATGATTTTACTCTGAGATCTTTGTTTTGCTTGGTTAAACTACTTGCACGCGCAACAAACCGTTTTCATCATATTGCATCTGGAGCATGATAAAAACCATGTTGCACTAAACCAATCAAATCCACCGTTGGAAACTTGAATTGAAGACAAACATAATGAATTGCGTCATTTAATGATGTCACAGACACTAGTACGTCAATAGTTTGCTGTGACGCTACTCTGGTACCGTGATGGCGGCCCATTGTTGAACATAAAAGGCAAAATATATTATTAGTAAAAAATAACACTGTCTTCTCATTTTAAAATTTTTTTACATGTAATAAAAAACAAATTATAGCATTTCAGTGAGTGCGATATGATGTTTTATCGGCAAGAAAAGTAATATTGACCTCGGCCTACGGCCTCGGCCAATATGCTTTTCTTTGCCGATAAAACATCATATCGCACTCACTGAAATGCTATAATTGTATAATATTGGCTATGATTAACATTTAGGCATATATATAAAGTTTCCATCCTCCTCAAATCAAGCTAAATTTAAGTATTCAGTTGACTACCGAAAAAAATATTGACTGTGAGATTCGCACATATCGCACTCACTGAAATGCTATAATTGTATAATATTGGCTATGATTAACATTTAGGCATATATATAAAGTTTTCATCCTCCTCAAATCAAGCTAAATTTTAAGTATTCAGTTTGACTACGAAAAAAATATTGACTGTGAGATTCCCCCCCCCCCCCCCCCGCTGTGTATCCACTGAAATACCACATCACTGACTAAATCAATCTCCGAAATCAAAGGGGAGGTAATCTGAGAATTGTGCTCCCAATGACCTCTATATATTAGAATTCAATCAAACTTGTGACGTCAGGGAGTCTATATTTAAGCATTTTTCTCTCAACATATGTCAAATACCATGTATCTGACACCTATATCTGAACATCATAGTTATTTGTAAACGTGTGTTTATTTTGTTAGGGTTTAATGCAGAACTACAGATAAATAATGACAGTAGGGAGTATAAACACGATTACCCCCCTTGTTAAAATCTTCTTGTTTTGGAGGATAAATAGTGACAGTGGGTAGTATAATTCTCGTTGCGTTCATTCTAAGACAAAAAAGGATTATCCCCTTGTTTTCGAGGATAAATAATGACAGTAAGGAGTATAATTCTCGCAGATTGCTTTCAAGTATAATGCGAAATACGATTATCCCCCTTTATTGAAATCTTCTAGTTTTGGAGGAAACAAACGCAATTATTTTTTATCTAGCTTATTGAGCCACAATTGAGGTTAAACAAATTACATGTATAAAATTTTACTGAAACTTCCAATGGTTTGTTCATCAAAAGAAAAGCTGCGTGACTTCTATTGAAATGAAATATTGACAAACGATAAGAATTTCAAGCAAAGAGTTTTTTTCCACTTTCATATGATATTAGATTAATACGACTAGGTCCTCAAGTTCGAATTCTGCCCCATATATATTTAGACTTATACCTGAATTGACGTATAGCGCGGCCACGTCCACAATGTTCCGACAAAGGTCGCCATTACGGTACCAAAGCAGCGTCACGGTAACTAATGACGTACTAGTGTCAGTGACGTCACTGAATGACACAGTTCAGACCATGTTTTCGATCTTTTTGTGTGTAATTCAAGCATGCTAGGCCTTTGTCGGAACATTGTGGGCGTTGCCGGCGATACGTCAATTATGTCGATGCCCAGGAACATCTTCATTTGAAACTTTATGACAAACTTGATGACTTCAATTTTTCTATTGTCAACTTTCTTTTTTATGCAGCAATATACCTGCTTCTACTACTTATGGTGTATTTGTTTCCCAATTAATACGCTATGATAGAGCTTGTTCTCAATACGGGGACATTATACAGCGAAGCAGGATACTTACAAATAAATTGGCTCATAGTTCCATGTTCCATTCACACAATTTTGATTACACACGTGGTGGGTGTAGCTAGCTAAACAAGAGGTGCTTACCCTTCCAGAGAACCCGGGATCACTTCGCTGGTGGCAGTTAACGTGTCTAACCTAACCTACCGATTCACCAGATTTTACTTTGTTTGCATTGTGAATCGGACATTGATATTACAAATAATGAGAGAGAGAGAGAGAGAGAGAGAGGGGGGGTGTGTGTACATACTTCGTAAGCTATAATACCATATGAGAGGAGAAAGAGAGAGAGAGAGAGAGAGACGGGAGTATAAACCTTCGAAGCTATGATACCTATGCAAGAGAGAGAGAGAGAGAGAGAGAGAGAGAGAAATGAGATGTACATACCTTCACAAGCTACAATACGATATATATGCACCGTATGTGAAAAATAACAATAATCAAATTTTCTGTTATTTATAAACGCGATGTATTAATTGCAGGAAACTATTAAATATCGATAAATCCACGTTAAATAAGATGTAAAATGGTGATATCATACGTATAATGTGTGTTTGTATGTGATTTACGTCGGAATTATATCATGTCGTATAATGTGTGTATTGTATGTGATTTACGTACGGAATATATCATGTCGTATAATGTGTGTATTGTATGTGATTTACGTACGGAATTAATCATGCGTATAATGTGTGTGTGTATGTGATTTACGTACGGAATTATATCATGTCGTATAAATGTGTGTATTGTATGTGATTTACGTACGGAATTATTATCAGTCGTATAATGTGTGTATTGTATTTGATTTACGTACGGAATTATATCATGTCGTATAATGTGTGTATTGTATGTGATTTACGTACGGAATTATATCATGTCGTATAATGTGTGTATGTATGTGATTTACTTACGGAATTATAACATGTCGTATAATGTGTGTATTGTATGTGATTTACGTACGGAATTATATCATGTCGTATAATGTGTGTGTTGTATGTGATTTACGTACGGAATTTATACATGTCGTATAATGTGGTGTTGTATGGATTTACGTACGGAATTATATCATGTCGTATAATGTGTGTATTGTATGTGATTTACGTACGGAATTAACATGTCGTATAATATGTGTATTGTATGTGATTTACGTACGGAATTATATTATGTCGTATAATGTGTGATTGTATGTGATTTACGTACGGAATTTAATCATGTCGTATAATGTGTGTATTGTATTGATTTACGTACGGAATTATATCATGTCGTATAATGTGTGTTGTGTATGTGATTTACGTACGGAATTATATTATGTCGTATAATGTGTGTATTGTATGTGATTTACGTGCGGAATTATATCATGTCGTATATGTGTGTTTTGTATGTGATTTACGTACGGAATTATACATGTCGTATATGTGTGTTTTGTATGTGATTTACGTACGGAATTATAACATGTCGTATATAATGTGTCTATTGTATGTGATTTATGTACGGAATTATTATGTCGTATAATGTGTGTATTGTATGTGATTTACGTACGGAATTATATTATGTCGTATAATGTGGTATTGTATGTGATTTACGTGCGGAATTATATCATGTCGTATAATGTGTGTATTGTATGTGATTTACGTACGGAATTATATTATGTCGTATATGTGTGTATTGTATGTGATTTACGTGCGGAATTATTATCGTGTCGTATAATGTGTGTATGTATGTGATTTACGTACGGAATTATATTATGTCGTATAATGTGTGTATGTATGTGATTACGTACGGAATTATATAATGTTGTATAATGTGTTATTGTATTGATTTACATACGGAATTATAACATGTCGTATAATGTGTGTATTGTATTGATTACGTACGGAATTATATCATGTCATATAATGTGTGTATTGTATGTGATTTACGTACGGAATTATATTATGTCGTATAATGTGTGTATGTATGTGATTTACATACGGAATTATATCATGTCGTATAATGTGTGTATTGTATGTGATTTACGTACGGAATTATATTATGTCGTATAATGTGTGTATTGTATTTGATTTACGTACGGAATTATATCATGTCGTATAATGTGTGTATTGTATGTGATTTACGTACGGAATTATATCATGTCGTATAATCTGTGTATTGTATTTGATTTACGTACGGAATTATATCATGTCGTATATTGTGAGTATTGTATGTGATTTACGTACGGAATTATATTATGTCGTATAATGTGTGTATTGTATGTGATTTACGTACGGAATTATATTATGTCGTATAATGTGTGTATTGTATGTGATTTACGTGCGGAATTATATCATGTCGTATAATGTGTGTATTGTATTTGATTTACGTACGGAATTATATCATGTCGTATAATGTGTGTATTGTATTGATTTACGTACGGAATTATATCATGTCGTAGAATGTGTGTATTGTATTTGATTTACGTACGGAATTATATTATGTCGTATAATGTGTGTATTGTATGTGATTTACGTACGGAATTATATATGTCGTAATGTGTGTATTGTATGTGATTTACGTACGGAATTATATCATGTCGTATAAGTTGTGTTTTGTATGTGATTTACGTACGGAATTATATCATGTCGTATAATGTGTGTATTGTATGTGATTTACGTACGGAATTATAACATGTCGTATAATGTGTGTATTGTATGTGATTACGTACAAAATTATATCATGTCGATATTGTGGTATTGTATGTGATTTACGTACGGAATTATAACATGTCGTATAATGTGTCTATTGTATGTGATTTACGTACGAATTATATTATGTCGTACATTGTGTTATTGTATGTGATTTACGTACGGAATTATAACATGTCGTATAATGTGTGTATTGTATGTGATTTACGTACAAAATTATATCATGTCGTATAATGTGTGTATTGTATGTGATTTACGTACAAAATTATATCATGTCGTATAATGTGTGTATTGTATGTGATTTACGTACGAATTATATTATGTCGTACATTGTGTGTATTGTATGTGATTTACGTACGGAATTATAACATGTCGTATAATGTGTGTATTGTATGTGATTTACGTACAAATATATCATGTCGTATAATGTGTGTATGTATGTGATACGTACAAAATTATATCATGTCGTATAATGTGTGTATTGTATGTGATTTACGTACGGAATTATATTATGTCGTACATTTGTGTATTGTATGTGATTACGTACGGAATTATAACATGTCGTATAATGTGTTATTGTATGTGATTTACGTACGGAATTATATCATCGTTAATGTGTGTATTGTATGTGATTTACGTACGGAATTATATTATGTCGTATAATGTGTGTATTGTATGTGATTTACGTGCGGAATTATATCATGTCGTTTAATGTGTGTATGTATGTGATTTACATACGAATTATAACATGTCGTATAATGTGTGTATTGTATGTGATTTACGTGCAGAATTATAACATGTCGTATAATGTGTGTATTGTATGTGATTTACGTACGGAATTATATCATGTCGTATAATGTGTGTATTGTATTTGATTTACGTACGGAATTATATCATGTCGTATAATGTGTGTATTGTATTGATTTACGTACGGAATTATATTATGTCGTATAATGTGTGTATTGTATGTGATTTACGTACGGATTATATCATGTCGTATAATGTGTGTATTGTATGTGATTTACGTACGGAATTATATCATGTCGTATATGTGTGTGTTGTATGTGATTTACGTACGGAATTATATCATGTCGTATATGTGTGTTTTGTATGTGATTTACGTACGGAATTATATCATGTCGTATATGTGTGTTTTGTATGTGATTTACGTACGGAATTATAACATGTCGTATAATGTGTCTATTGTATGTAATTTATGTACGGAATTATATTATGTCGTATAATGTGTGTATTGTATGTGATTTACGTACGGAATTATATTATGTCGTATAATGTGTGTATTGTATGTGATTTACGTGCGGAATTATTCATGTCGTATATGTGTGTATTGTATTGATTTACGTACGGAATTATATTATGTCGTATAATGTGTGTATTGTATGTGATTTACGTGCGGAATTATATCGTGTCGTATAATGTGTGTATTGTATGTGATTTACGTACGGAATTATATTATGTCGTATAATGTGTGTATTGTATGTGATTTACGTGCGAAATTATATCATGTCGTATAATGTGTGTATTGTATTTGATTTACGTACGGAAATTATATTCATGTCGTATAATGTGTGTATTGTATGTGATTACGTACGGAAATTATATCATGTCGTATAATGTGTGTATTGTATTTGATTTTACGTACGGAATTATATCATGTCGTATATTGTGTGTATTGTATGTGATTTACGTACGGAATTATATTATGTCGTATAATGGTGTATTGTATGTGATTACGTACGGCATTATATCGTGTGTATAATGTGTGTATTGTATGTGATTTAGTACGGAATTATTCATGTCGTATAATGTGTGTATTGTATTTGATTTACGTACGGAATTATATCGTGTCGTATAATGTGTGTATGTATGTGATTTACGTACGGAATTATATTATGTCGTATAATGTGTGTATTGTATGTGATTTACTTGCGGAATATATCATGTCGTATAATGTGTGTATTGTATTTGATTTACGTACGGAATTAATCATGTCGTATAATGTGTGTATTGTATTGATTTCGTACGGAATTATATTATGTCGTATAATGTGTGTATTGTATGTGATTTACGTACGGAATTATATTATGTCGTATAATGTGTGTATTGTATGTGATTTACGTACGGAATTATATCATGTCGTATATGTGTGTATTGTATTTGATTTACGTACGGAATTATTATCGTGTCGTAATGTGTGTATTGTATGTGATTTACGTACGGAATTATATTATGTCGTATAATGTTGTGTATTGTATGTGATTTACGTGCGGAATTATATCATGTCGTATAATGTGTGTATTGTATTTGATTTACGGACGGAATTATATCATGTCGTATAATGTGTGTATGTATTTGATTTACGTACGGAATTATATTATGTCGTATAATGTGTGTATTGTATTTGATTACGTACGGAAATTCTATTGTGTCGTATAATGTGTGTATTTATGTGATTTACGTACGGAATTATATATGTCGTATAATGTGTGTATTGTATTGATTTACGTACGGAATTATATCGTGTCGTATATGTGTGTTGTATGTGATTACGTACGAATTATATCATGTCGTATAATGTGTGTATTGTATGTGATTTACGTACGGAATTATATCATGTGTATAATGTGTGTATTGGTATGTGATTTACGTACGGAATTATAACATGTCGTATAATGTGTGTATTGTATGTGATTACGTACGGAATTATATCATGTCGTATAATGTGTGTATTGTATGTGATTTACGTACGGAATTAATCATGTCGTATAATGTGTGTATTGTATGTGATTTACGTACGGAATTATAACATGTCGTATAATGTGTGTATTGTAGTGATTTACGTACGGAATTATATCATGTCGTATAATGTGTGTATTGCATGTGATTTACGTACGGAATTATAACATGTCGTATAATGTGTGTATTGCATGTGATTTACGTACAAAATTATATCATGTCGTATATGTGTGTATTGTATGTGATTTACGTACAAAATTATATCATGTCGTATAATGTGTGTATTGTATGTGATTTACGTACGGAATTATATCATGTAGTATAATGTGTGTATTGTATGTGATTTACGTACGGAATTATATCATGTCGTATAATGTGTGTATTGTATGTGATTTACGTACGGAATTATATTATGTCGTATAATGTGTGTATTGTATGTGATTACGTACGGAATTATATATGTCGTATAATGTGTGTATTGTATGTGATTTACGTACAAAATTATAACATGTCGTATAATGTGTGTATTGTATGTGATTTACGTACGGAATTATATTATGTCGTATAATGTGTGTATTGTATGTGATTTACGTACGGAATTATATCATGTAGTATAATGTGTGTATTGTATGTGATTTACGTACGGAATTATATCATGTCGTATAATGTGTGTATTGTATTTGATTTACGTACGGAATTATATTATGTCGTATAATGTGTGTATTGTATGTGATTTACGTACGGAATTATATCATGTCGTATAATGTGTGTATTGTATGTGATTTACGTACGGAATTATATTATGTCGTATACATTGTGTGTATTGTATGTGATTTACGTACGGAATTATATCATGTCGTATAATGTGTGTATTGTATGTGATTTACGTACGGAATTATATTATGTCGTACATTGTGTGTATTGTATGTGATTTACGTACGGAATTATAACATGTCGTATAATGTGTGTATTGTATGTGATTTACGTACGGAATTATATCATGTCGTTTAATGTGTGTATTGTATGTGATTTACGTACGGAATTATATTATGTCGTATAATGTGTGTATTGTATGTGATTTACGTGCGGAATTATATCATGTCGTATAATGTGTGTATTGTATGTGATTTACATACGGAATTATAACATGTCGTATAATGTGTGTATTGTATGTGATTTACGTGCGGAATTATAACATGTCGTATAATGTGTGTATTGTATTTGATTTACGTACGGAATTATATCATGTCGTATAATGTGTGTATTGTATTGATTTACTACGGAATTATATATGTCGTATAATGTGTGTATTGTATGTGATTTACGTACGAATTATATCATGTCGTATAATGTGTGTATGTATGTGATTTACGTACGGAATTATATCATGTCGTATAATGTGTGTTGTATGTGATTTACGTACGGAATTATATCATGTCGTATATGTGTTTTGTATGTGATTTACGTACGGAATTATATCATGTCGTATATGTGTGTTTTGTATGTGATTACGTACGGAATTAATCATGTCGTATAATGTGTCTATTGTATGTGATTTAGTACGGAATTATTATGTCGTATAATGTGTGTATTGTATGTGATTTACGTACGGAATTATATTATGTCGTATAATGTGTGTATTGTATGTGATTACGTGCGGAATTATATCATGTCGTATAATGTGGTGTATTGTATGGATTTACGTACGGAATTATATATGTCGTATAATGTGTGTATTGTATGTGATTTACGTGCGGAATTATATCGTGTCGATAATGTGTGTATTGTATGTGATTTACGTACGGAATTATATTATGTCGTATAATGTGTATTGTATGTGATTTACGTGCGAATTATATCATGTCGTATAATGTGTGTAGTATTGATTTACGTACGGAATTATATTCATGTCGTATAAACTGTGTATTGTATGTGATTTACGTACGGAATTATATCATGTCGTATAATGTGTGTATTGTATTTGATTTACGTACGGAATTATATCATGTCGTATAATTGTGTGTATTGTATGTGATTTACGTACGGAATTATATATGTCGTATAATGTGTGTATTGTATGTGATTTACGTACGGAATTATATCGTGTCGATAATGTGTGTATTGTATGTGATTTACGTACGGAATTATATCATGTCGTATAATGTGTATTGTATTTGATTGACGTACGGAATTATATCGTGTCGTATAATGTGTGTATTGTATGTGATTTACGTACGGAATTATATATGTCGTATAATGTGGTATTGTATGTGATTTACGTACGGAATTATATCATGTCGTATAATGTGGTATTGTATTTGATTTACGTACGGAATTATATCATGTCGTATAATGTGTGTATTGTATTGATTTACGTACGGAATTATATTATGTCGTATAATGTGTGTATTGTATGTGATTTACGTACGGAATTATATATGTCGTATAATGTGTGTATTGTATGTATTTACGTACGGAATTATATCGTCGTATAATGTGTGTATTGTATTTGATTTACGTATGGAATTATATCGTGTCGTATAATGTGTGTATTGTATGTGATTTACGTACGGAATTATATTATGTCGTATAATGTGTGTATTGTATGTGATTTACGTGCGGAATTATATCATGTCGTATAATGTGTGTATTGTATTTGATTTACGTACGGAATTATATCATGTCGTATAATGTGTGTATTGTATGTGATTTACGTACGGAATTATATCATGTCGTATAATGTGTGTATTGTATTTGATTTACGTACGGAATTATATCATGTCGTATAATGTGTGTATTGTATTTGATTTACGTGCGGAATTATATCATGTCGTATAATGTGTGTATTGTATGTGATTTACGTACGGAATTATATTATGTCGTATAATGTGTGTATTGTATGTGATTTACGTACGGAATTATATTATGTCGTATATGTGTGTATTGTATGTGATTTACGTGCGGAATTATATCATGTCGTATAATGTGTGTATTGTATGTGATTTACGTGCGGAATTATATCATGTCGTATAATGTGTGTATTGTATGTGATTTACGTACGGAATTATATCATGTCGTATAATGTGTGTATTGTATGTGATTTACGTGCGGAATTATATCACGTCGTAAAGTGTGTATTGTATGTGATTTACGTACGGAATTATATTATGTCGTATAATGTGTGTATTGTATTTGATTTACGTACGGAATTATATCGTGTCGTATAATGTGTGTATTGTATGTGATTACGTACGGAATTATATCATGTCGTATAATGTGTGTATTGTATGTGATTTACGTACGGAATTATATCGTGTCGTATATGTGTGTTGTATGTGATTTACGTACGGAATTATATCATGTCGTATAATGTGTGTATTGTATGTGATTTACGTACGGATTATATCATGTCGTATAATGTGTGTATTGTATGTGATTTACGTACGGAATTATAACATGTCGTATAATGTGTGTATTGTATGTGATTTACGTACGGAATTATATCATGTCGTATAATGTGTGTTGTATGTGATTTACGTACGGAATTATATCATGTCGTATAATGTGTGTATTGTATGTGATTTACGTACGGAATTATAACATGTCGTATAATGTGTGTATGTATGTGATTTACGTACGGAATTATATCATGTCGTATAATGTGTGTATTGCATGTGATTTACGTACGGAATTATAACATGTCGTATAATGTGTGTATTGCATGTGATTTACGTACAAAATTATATCATGTCGTATAATGTGTGTATTGTATGTGATTTACGTACAAAATTATATCATGTCGTATAATGTGTGTATTGTATGTGATTTACGTACGGAATTATATCATGTCGTATAATGTGTGTATTGTATGTGATTTACGTACGGAATTATATCATGTCGTATAATGTGTGTATTGTATTTGATTTACGTACGGAATTATATTATGTCGTATAATGTGTGTATTGTATGTGATTTACGTACAGAATTATATCATGTAGTATAATGTGTGTATTGTATGTGATTACGTACGGAATTATTCATGTCGTATAATGTGTGTATTGTATGTGATTTACGTACGGAATTATAACATGTCGTATAATGTGTGTATTGTATGTGATTTACGTACGGAATTATATCATGTCGTATAATGTGTGTATTGTATGTGATTTACGTACGGAATTTATCATGTCGTATAATGTGTGTATTGTATGTGATTTACGTACGGAATTATATCATGTAGTATAATGTGTGTATTGTATGTGATTTACGTACGGAATTATAACATGTCGTATAATGTGTGTATTGTATGTGATTTACGTACGGAATTATATCATGTCGTATAATGTGTGTATTGTATGTGATTTACGTACGGAATTATATCATGTCGTATAATGTGTGTATTGTATGTGATTTACGTACGGAATTATAACATGTCGTATAATGTGTGTATTGTATGTGATTTACGTACGGAATTATATCATGTCGTATAATGTGTGTATTGCATGTGATTTACGTACGGAATTATAACATGTCGTATAATGTGTGTATTGCATGTGATTTACGTACAAAATTATATCATGTCGTATAATGTGTGTATTGTATGTGATTTACGTACAAAATTATATCATGTCGTATAATGTGTGTATTGTATGTGATTTACGTACGGAATTATATCATGTCGTATAATGTGTGTATTGTATGTGATTTACGTACGGAATTATATCATGTCGTATAATGTGTGTATTGTATTTGATTTACGTACGGAATTATATTATGTCGTATAATGTGTGTATTGTATGTGATTTACGTACGGAATTATATCATGTAGTATAATGTGTGTATTGTATGTGATTTACGTACGGAATTATATCATGTCGTATAATGTGTGTATTGTATTGATTTACGTACGGAATTATATTCATGTCGTATAATGTGTGTATTGTATGTGATTTACGTACGGAATTATATCATGTCGTATAATGTGTGTATTGTATGTGATTTACGTACGGAATTATATTATGTCGTACATTGTGTGTATTGTATGTGATTTACGTACGGAATTATATCATGTCGTATAATGTGTGTATTGTATTTGATTTACGTACGGAATTATATTCATGTCGTATAATGTGTGTATTGTATGTGATTTACGTACGGAATTATATCATGTCGTATAATGTGTGTATTGTATGTGATTTACGTACGGAATTATATCATGTCGTATAATGTGTGTATTGTATTGATTTACGTACGGAATTATATCATGTCGTATAATGTGTGTATTGTATGTGATTTACGTACGGAATTATATCACGTCGTATAATGTGTGTATTGTATGTGATTTACGTACAAAATTATATCACGTCGTATAATGTGTGTATTGTATGTGATTTTTGTACGGAATTATATCATGTCGTATATGTGTGTATTGTATGTGATTTACGTACGGAATATTATGTCGTATAATGGTGTGTATTGTATGTGATTTATACGGAATTATATCGTGTCGTATATGTGTGTATTGTATGTGATTTACGTACGGAATTATATATGTCGTATAATGTGTGTATTGTATGTGATTTACGTACGGAATTATATCGTGTCGTATAATGTGTGTATTGTATGTGATTTACGTAAGGAATTATATCATGTCGTATAATGTGTATTGTATGTGATTTACGTACGGAATTATATATGTCGTATAATGTGTGTATTGTATGTGATTTACGTACGGAATTATATCGTCGTATAATGTGTGTATTGTATGTGATTTACGTAAGGAATTATATCATGTCGTATAATGTGTGTATTGTATGTGATTTACGTACGGAATTATATCATGTCGTATAATGTGTGTATTGTATGTGATTTACGTACGGAATTATATCATGTCGTATAATGTGTGTATTGTATGTGATTTACGTACGGAATTATATCATGTCGTATAATGTGTGTATTGTATGTGATTTACGTACGGAATTATATCATGTCGTATAATGTGTGTATTGTATGTGATTTACGTACGGAATTATAACATGTCGATAATGTGTGTATTGTATGTGATTAACGCGGAATTATATCATGTCGTATAATGTGTGTATTGTATGTGAATTACGTACGGAATTATATCATGTCGTATAATGTGTGTATTGTATGTGATTTACGTACGGAATTATATCATGTAGTATAATGTGTGTATTGTATGTGATTTACGTACGGAATTTTATCACGTCGTATAATGTGTGTATTGTATGTGATTTACGTACGGAATTATAACATGTCGTATAATGTGTGTGCATGTGATTTACGTACAAAATTATATCATGTCGTATAATGTGTGTATTGTATGTGATTTACGTACGGAATTATATCATGTCGTATAATGTGTGTATTGTATGTGATTTACGTACGGAATTATATCATGTCGTATAATGTGTGTATTGTATGTGATTTACGTACGGAATTATATTATGTCGTATAATGTGTGTATTGTATGTGATTTACGTGCGGAATTATATCATGTCGTATAATGTGTGTATTGTATTTGATTTACGTACGGAATTATATCATGTCGTATAATGTGTGTATTGTATGTGATTTACGTACGGAATTATATCATGTCGTATAATGTGTGTATTGTATTGATTTACGTACGGAATTATATCATGTCGTATAATGTGTGTATTGTATTTGATTTACGTGCGGAATTATATCATGTCGTATAATGTGTGTATTGTATGTGATTTACGTACGGAATTATATATGTCGTATAATGTGTGTATTGTATGTGATTTACGTACGGAATTATATCATGTCGTATATGTGTGTATTGTATGTGATTTACGTGCGGAATTATATCATGTCGTATAATGTGTGTATTGTATGTGATTTACGTGCGGAATTATATCATGTCGTATAATGTGTGTATTGTATGTGATTTACGTACGGAATTATATCATGTCGTATAATGTGTGTATTGTATGTGATTTACGTGCGGAATTATATCACGTCGTATAATGTGTGTATTGTATGTGATTTACGTACGGAATTATATTATGTCGTATAATGTGTGTATTGTATTTGATTTACGTACGGAATTATATCGTGTCGTATAATGTGTGTATTGTATGTGATTTACGTACGGAATTATATCATGTCGTATAATGTGTGTATTGTATGTGATTTACGTACGGAATTATATCGTGTCGTATATGTGTGTTTTGTATGTGATTTACGTACGGAATTATATCATGTCGTATAATGTGTGTATTGTATGTGATTTACGTACGGAATTATATCATGTCGTATAATGTGTGTATTGTATGTGATTTACGTACGGAATTATAACATGTCGTATAATGTGTGTATTGTATGTGATTTACGTACGGAATTATATCATGTCGTATAATGTGTGTATTGTATGTGATTTACGTACGGAATTATATCATGTCGTATAATGTGTGTATGTGATTTACGTACGGAATTATAACATGTCGTATAATGTGTGTATTGTATGTGATTTACGTACGGAATTATATCATGTCGTATAATGTGTGTATTGTATGTGATTTACGTACGGAATTATAACATGTCGTATAATGTGTGTATTGCATGTGATTTACGTACAAAATTATATCATGTCGTATAATGTGTGTATTGTATGTGATTTACGTACAAAATTATATCATGTCGTATAATGTGTGTATTGTATGTGATTTACGTACGGAATTATATCATGTCGTATAATGTGTATTGTATGTGATTTACGTACGGAATTATATCATGTCGTATAATGTGTGTATGTATTTGATTTACGTACGGAATTATATTATGTCGTATAATGTGTGTATTGTATGTGATTTACGTACAGAATTATATCATGTCGTATAATGTGTGTATTGTATGTGATTTACGTACGGAATTATATCATGTCGTATAATGTGTGTATTGTATGTGATTTACGTACGGAATTATAACATGTCGTATAATGTGTGTATTGTATGTGATTTACGTACGGAATTATATCATGTCGTATAATGTGTGTATTGTATGTGATTTACGTACGGAATTATATCATGTCGTATAATGTGTATTGTATGTGATTTACGTACGGAATTATATCATGTGTATAATGTGTGTATTGTATGTGATTTACGTAGGAATTATAACATGTCGTATAATGTGTGTATTGTATGTGATTTACGTACGGAATTATATCATGTCGTATAATGTGTGTATTGTATGTGATTTACGTACGGAATTATATCATGTCGTATAATGTGTGTATTGTATGATTTACGTACGGAATTATACATGTCGTATAATGTGTGTATTGTATGTGATTTACGTACGGAATTATATCATGTCGTATAATGTGTGTATTGCATGTGATTTACGTACGGAATTATAACATGTCGTATAATGTGTGTATTGCATGTGATTTACGTACAAAATTATATCATGTCGTATAATGTGTGTATTGTATGATTTACGTACAAAATTATATCATGTCGTATAATGTGTGTATTGTATGTGATTTACGTACGGAATTATATCATGTCGTATAATGTGTATTGTATGTGATTTACGTACGGAATTATATCATGTCGTATAATGTGTGTATTGTATTTGATTTACGTACGGAATTATATATGTCGTATAATGTGTGTATTGTATGTGATTTACGTACGGAATTATATCATGTAGTATAATGTGTGTATGTATGTGATTTACGTACGGAATTATATCATGTCGTATAATGTGTGTATTGTATTTGATTTACGTACGGAATTAATTATGTCGTATAATGTGTGTATTGTATGTGATTTACGTACGGAATTATATCATGTCGTATAATGTGTGTATTGTATGTGATTTACGTACGGAATTATATTATGTCGTACATTGTGTGTATTGTATGTGATTTACGTACGGAATTATATCATGTCGTATAATGTGTGTATTGTATTTGATTTACGTACGGAATTATATTATGTCGTATAATGTGTGTATTGTATGTGATTTACGTACGGAATTATATCATGTCGTATAATGTGTGTATTGTATGTGATTTACGTACGGAATTATATCATGTCGTATAATGTGTGTATTGTATTTGATTTACGTACGGAATTATATCATGTCGTATAATGTGTGTATTGTATGTGATTTACGTACGGAATTATATCACGTCATATAATGTGTGTATTGTATGTGATTTACGTACAAAATTATATCACGTCGTATAATGTGTGTATTGTATGTGATTTTTGTACGGAATTATATCATGTCGTATTATGTGTGTATTGTATGTGATTTACGTACGGAATTATATTATGTCGTATAATGTGTGTATTGTATGTGATTTACATACGGAATTATAGTGTCGTATTGTGTGTATTGTATGTGATTTACGTACGGAATTATATTATGTCGTATAATGTGTGTATTGTATGTGATTTACATACGGAATTATATCGTGTCGTATAATGTGTGTATTGTATGTGATTTACGTAAGGAATTATATCATGTCGTATAATGTGTGTATTGTATGTGATTTACGTACGGAATTATATTATGTCGTATAATGTGTGTATTGTATGTGATTTACATACGGAATTATATCGTGTCGTATAATGTGTGTATTGTATGTGATTTACGTAAGGAATTATATCATGTCGTATAATGTGTGTATTGTATGTGATTTACGTACGGAATTATATCATGTCGTATAATGTGTGTATTGTATGTGATTTACGTACGGAATTATATCATGTCGTATAATGGTGTATTGTATGTGATTTACGTACGGAATTATATCATGCCGTATAATGTGTGTATTGTATGTGATTTACGTACGGAATTATATCATGTCGTATAATGTGTGTATTGTATGTGATTTACGTACGGAATTATAACATGTCGTATAATGTGTGTATTGTATGTGATTAACGTGCGGAATTATATCATGTCGTATAATGTGTGTATTGTATGTGAATTACGTACGGAATTATATCATGTCGTATAATGTGTGTATTGTATGTGATTTACGTACGGAATTATATCATGTAGTATAATGTGTGTATTGTATGTGATTTACGTACGGAATTTTATCACGTCGTATAATGTGTGTATTGTATGTGATTTACGTACGGAATTATAACATGTCGTATAATGTGTGTATTGCATGTGATTTACGTACAAAATTATATCATGTCGTATAATGTGTGTATTGTATGTGATTTACGTACGGAATTATATCATGTCGTATAATGTGTGTATTGTATGTGATTTACGTACGGAATTATATTATGTCGTACATTGTGTGTATTGTATGTGATTTACGTACGGAATTATACCATGTCGTATAATGTGTGTATTGTATGTGATTAACGTGCGGAATTATATCATGTCGTATAATGTGTGTATTGTATTTGATTTACGTACGGAATTATATCATGTCGTATAATGTGTGTTTTGTATGTGATTTACGTACGGAATTATATCATGTCGTATAATGTGTGTTTTGTATGTGATTTACGTACGGAATTATATCATGTCGTATAATGTGTGTATTGTATGGGATTTACGTACGGAATTATATCATGTCGTATAATGTGTGTATTGTATGTGATTTACGTACGGAATTATATCATGTCGTATAATGTGTGTATTGTATGTGATTTACGTACGGAATTATATCATGTCGTATAATGTGTGTATTGTATGTGATTTACGTACGGAATTATATCATGTCGTATAATGTGTGTATTGTATGTGATTTACGTACGGAATTATATCATGTCGTATAATGTGTGTATTGTTTGTGATTTACGTACGGAATTATATCATGTCGTATAATATGTGTATTGTATGTGATTTACGTACGGAATTATATCATGTCGTATAATGTGTGTATTGTATGTGATTTACGTACGGAATTATATCATGTCGTATAATGTGTGTATTGTATGTGATTTACGTGCAGAATTACGATAAAAGTCAATGTTTTGTGTCATTCTTAATTTTGATTTCACACGTGAGACATAGCGTAGCTAGCTAAAAAGAACACCCGACCTCATTTTCCCGGGTGATATTCACGCGTTTAACCTAATTTGCCAGTTTCAAAATACATGTACAGGTATTTCTCGCACCTGTGACATGGGAATCCCGCGTTTTTACCCATGTGGGATTTCCTTGTTTCACCCTAGGGTTGAGACAGACTACATGCCGAATTCCCCGCGTAGTTATACCTGCTCTGGATTTATCGTTGAAAGGACTTAATAATCTGAGAAAAGTTCCGAAGTCAACCAACAATTTCTCAACGTCAAAATCACTTACACGCGCTAAATTGATGACGTCACAATCATTTTACATGAGTACGTCAACAAAAATCGATTACGTCATTTTCAACATGCACGGATGGTGACATGAAAACTTAACATTTTATGTAATTTTATGTTTATTCTAATCAAGTTTTATGTTGCAAATGTGTGAGAAAAAGAATCCTACACCAGTAACAGGGAAAGATAGATATCTCAAACGAGGATGAACATATTCATCGGAGTTTGAGATATCTCTGTCTTACCCTGTTACCGGTGTTAGATTCTATTAGTATTTTCTTTGCTTTGGGATTGTGATTTTGACATGGATTGGTATGTTTGTTTTTACTTTGCTTTGAAATTGTGATTTTGACATGGATTGATATGTTTGTTTTTACTTTACGTGGCCACCTCATAGTCAATAAGCTCTCCATTGCCGATTGACGTATCGCCGGCCATGTCTTTTATGTTCCGACACTGGCCGCCATTACGGTATCAAAGCAGTGTCATGGCAACTAATGACGTATTAGTGCGAGTTTTCATTCTTTTTGTGTGTTATTCAAGCATGCCAGGTCTTTGTCGGAACATTGCGGAACATTGACTGGCGATCCGTCAACTACATAGCAACATGTGCTATGTGACACGATATAGATCACGCCGTATACAGCTCTCGACTACATCACGTGGTGACCTAATATAGTCATCCGTTCAGGCCGGCTGGTCAGCGTAAGAGTTATTCCCCTTTATCAGCATCAATAATGGTAGTTTAGTGGTAAACACGTCATACTTGAAAACAATTGTGTCAAATATGGACACCAATGAAGATGTATACTATATTTATTCTTTTATTCCAAGAAAAAAACATGCCAATCCATGCATGTCCAAATTACAATCCCAAAACAAACATCCCAATCCATGTCTAAATAACAATCCAAAATTCATGTCCAGAGCACAATCCCAAATGAAAACATACCATCAAGTCAAAAGAAAGAAAGAGAGGGAACGAAATAAAAAAGAGAGTCGATTTTATTGAACAAAACGCCATTTAAAGTTAATCTATTTATTACAAAAACATACAGTATATTTAAACGATGCTAGATATAAATTACGGTGCTATTGCTGACTGATACGGGAGACTCTTAATTTATCATCTCCTACTGCCCTGTCTAAACTTGTGTAATACAGTAAACGTATTTAATTTCGTGTGCATTTTTTTCGCGGTTAACGAAATTTAGACAAATCCGCGTGGTCAATTTTTCGTTTGTATTTATTTTCGCGGTTAACGAAATTTAGACAAATCCGCGTAGTCAATTTTTCGTTTGTATTAATTGTCGCGGTTAACGAAATTTAGACAAATCCGCGTAGCCAATTTTTCGTTTGTAGTAATTTTCGCGGTTAAGGAAATTCAGACATATTCGCGTAGTTAATTTTTCGCTTGAATTAATTTTAGCGGTTAGGGAAAATTAGACATATTCGCGTAGTTAATTTTTCGCTTGAATTAATTTTAGCGGTTAGGGAAATGTAGACATATTTGCGTAGTTATTTTTTCGCGTTTTTGAAATATGCACTATAACACAATAAGCATGATATATTTTTCGCTTGGTATTAATTTTTGCGCAACACACTCGACCGCGAAATAAGCGAAAACAAACTAATACACCGCGAAAATAAATACACTTACAGTATTGAATGGACAAGCAATAACTGAAAACGAAAACTTAATTGTTAGTAACTATAGTAACAAATATCCCTCCTACTGGTTATCGAACCTTGTAAAAATGATCACTGTGTTTTAATTAAACGTGGAAAATGTAACATAATTAATGGGGTTCGCCGCTGTACCACGTGATACCGTCTAGTGCGGAACACTTGTTTCCATTTGATATGGAACCGCATAAGAATCCGTTTCCCGTAAAAACGACGTCATTCTGGGAATTTGTGACGTTGACGTTTTCCAAAACGTTCCGCAAAAACGTAAAAAGTTATTGATCACGTGGTACATCGGCGAACCACATTATATGACGTTAATGTTGCTATTTATTTATGAAATATTTCTTAAATACACGCTTTGTTTCTGGTATATTTGGTTCCGTGATCAAATTAACAAAACCTTGATATTCTAAGAACGTCAGAGATGTTATGTCATTTCGTAATTTTACCCAAAACATTTCATATCCATGACAAAAGTTTTATAAAAAATAATGAAAAATAAACAAATGTACATTGTACATAACACATCACTTTACACGTGACCGAGGAATCCAATAATGTATTGGCTAACAACATTGACCTTTCCGCTTGACCTTAATGTGTTCATTTACGTATTGGAAACATAAGTATTTAATATGGATGAGTTCATTTACGTATAGGTAACAAGTATTTCATATGGACTAGTTCATTTAAGTATTGGGAACATAAGTATTTAATGTGGACGAGTTTATTTACGTATAGAGAACAGAAGTATTTAACTTAGTCTCCATACTACTACACCCGTATATTGAATGAATACCGGTATGTATAAACCCTAACACTACCATTGTGCCAGGTAGACAACCCTATTATGGATTGTTCTTCATGAATAGTCAAGTGGGCAGGTCCGTGTTGTTTAACTATACGGCTGTGGTCTTTGTAGCCATCAAATGTCACAACTTTGCATGTTAATACTAGTAACGGTAGAGGTTGATCGAATGCATCACCCATTCGGAATACCAATTAACTTTCTTTCCTTCTGACATGCGCATGAACTTGTATCTTCCGTTTCCTGGACCAGAATTTCTTCTAGTCACGTGACATTAATCGTGCACCCTTTAAGACCCGTAATTGCTCTTGAACATTGGACTTAAAAACCACAAAATAATCACGTGTGCTAATTAACATAAATAATCCCTAAGGAATGCTAAATGTGACCTATAATCATCTGTAATCTAATAAAAGTAGTCCGCGTAGTAATATAACAAGAAGCACTAAGTTATGTCCAATGGTGTCCCCTGCATTCACACACATGATGTTCGGCTGTTTAGTCGATTTCTTCTTATCTAAAAATCAGGAAATAAAAGAAAAAATGCACATTAATTTTTGGATTTTAATTTGTGAATACCCAAGCACAGCTAAATAAAACACAAACCATTCAATCGGGCTAAAAATAGATATGTCACATTTTACGATTTAAACGAGCTAATCACAGAAGGAAAATAAATGGGGTATATATGTAACAACATAATTCATTTTAAGTAACCAGCTTTAACAACAGTTGCAGCAAAAGGTCCGACAGGATACATGTGGACGACGTCACGTTACTTGAACTCTGTCAATCTTCACCAGATATCTAAGCGTTTATAGTCATGTTACTTCCAATCCCTTATGATTCAAATCAAATATACGCTTGAAAGCACTATTGTTATTTTACTAATCTCTCTCTCTCTCTCTCTCTATCTCTCTCTCTCTCTCTTCTCTCTCTCTCTCTCTCTCTCTCTCTCTCGCTCTCTCTCTCAGTACCTAGAACTGAATGTAACTTTGGTAAGAAGTCGCTCCAGAACAGACACTCCCTGTGTTTCAGACCATACTGAGTTTGTAGTAACTCTCCAGCTTTTAACACGGCATATTCCTCCATTTGATCGGTGTACTTTGGCCAGGTGTAATACGAAAATCGGGAAGCTTCGTTCTCTGGATTCCTGCAATTAAAACGACGTTTAGCAGTCAAGGGGAGATAACTCGTATTTACATAAATTGCTTTTGTCGAAAGTTTAATACTGAACGAACGAAAAGAACTCAAAGGTCGACGTTAGAGTTACCGAGGTAAGGGTAACTTAATGGCCGAAAAGCTGCAGATGTATAAAGATGTATCGATCCACGGTTACTTAGTGTAAAACTTTCACAGGAAGGGATTTTACCATTCTGGAATAGTTAGACACTTTCCGTAAATCCGGAATATTAAGACCACATCCGGAATAGTCAGACAAAATCCTGTTTTCATGAAAATGGCAGTCATATTGGAAATTCAAAGTCTAAATGGTTGTATATAGATTGTTGCTATAAAAAGCGGCTTCATTTAGATTGAGTGAGACATCTCTGAGTGAGGAAAAGTGCTGACAAACAGCGTTCGGAAAGTGAAATAATAAGAAGAAAAGAGGAGAAACGAATAAATAAGGACAAAAAGTCTCCCATACACAGTACGGAAACTTAATAATAAATAAAATGATTTAAATGTCACATATAAAACATATACTAGTATATGTACATGTAGCCAGATATAATACGAAATACTGGATGTGAAATAAAGATGTATATCGTACCAGATATAAATAAATAATAAATAAATAAATAAATAAATAAATAAATAAATAAATAAATAAATAAATAATAACATTATTTCATTTAAGTGTTTTGTTCATGCAGCCAGACTGAATGTGAAATAAAGATGCGTATTGTCCAAGATATAGAAAGAACAACTAGATTCCGAAATATATTCCAAATGTGCATGCGTAATTAAATGCATGACCCGTCTCAGAATACACAACAGATATATTTTTTCACGTTCATTTACCGCGCTATTTCCGATGCGTACTATTTAATAGTGTAATAAATAAATAAATAAATAAATAAATAAATAAATAAAAAATAATAACATTATTTCATTTAAGTGTCATATATAAAATGTTTTTGCACATGTTGCCTGTTATCTATAAAAAGACCATACAGCTAATGGAGATTGTGCCAGATAATCTTATACATGTAGCTAGTATAGACACAGTAACCTAACGCATTAGTGTCGAATCGACAGTTTTTATATTGCTTACTCGTAAGTTACAGTACAGACCTGTCCAAACTTTAACACCCAGCTAACAATTAGTGTCGAATCGGCAGTTCATCTCGGTCCCTCGTAAGCTGGGGTACAAACGTGTCAAATGTTAAACACGCAGCTAACAATTAGTGTCGAATCGGCAGTTCATCTCGGTCCCTCGTAAGCTGGGGTACAAACGTGTCAAATGTTAAACACGCAGCTAACAATAAGTGTCGAATCGGCAGTTCATCTCGGTCCCTCGTAAGCTGGGGTACAAACGTGTCAAATGTTAAACACGCAGCTAACAATTAGTGTCGAATCGGCAGTTCATCTCGGTCCCTCGTAAGCTGGGGTACAAACGTGTCAAATGTTAAACACGCAGCTAACAATTAGTGTCGAATCGGCAGTTCATCTCGGTTCCTCGTAAGCTGGGGTACAAACGTGTCAAATGTTAAACACGCAGCTAACAATTAGTGTCGAATCGGCAGTTCATCTCGGTTCCTCGTAAGCTGGGGTACAAACGTGTCAAATGTTAAACACGCAGCTAACAATTAGTGTCGAATCGGCAGTTCATCTCGGTTCCTCGTAAGCTGGGGTACAAACGTGTCAAATGTTAAACACGCAGCTAACAATTAGTGTCAAATCGGCAGTTCATCTCGGTTCCTCGTAAGCTAGGGTACAAACGTGTCAAATGTTAGAACACGCAGCTAACAATTAGTGTCAAATCGGCAGTTCATCTCGGTTCCTCGTAAGCTGGGATACAAACGTGTCAAATGTTAGAACACGCAGCTAACAATTAGTGTCAAATCGGCAGTTCATCTCGGTTCCTCGTAAGCTAGGGTACAAACGTGTCAAATGTTAGAACACGCAGCTAACAATTAGTGTCAAATCGGCAGTTCATCTCGGTTCCTCGTAAGCTGGGATACAAACGTGTCAAATGTTAGAACACGCAGCTAACAATTAGTGTCAAATCGGCAGTTCATCTCGGTCCCTCGTAAGCTAGGGTACAAACGTGTCAAATGTTAAACACGCAGCTAACAATTAGTGTCAAATCGGCAGTTCATATCGGTCCCTCGTAAGCTAGGGTACAAACGTGTCAAATGTTAGAACACGCAGCTAACAATTAGTGTCAAATCGGCAGTTCATCTCGGTCCCTCGTAAGCTAGGGTACAAACGTGTCAAATGTTAGAACATGCAGCTAACAATTAGTGTCAAATCGGCAGTTCATATCGGTCCCTCGTAAGCTAGGGTACAAACGTGTCAAATGTTAGAACACGCAGCTAACAATTAGTGTCAAATCGGCAGTTCATCTCGGTCCCTCGTAAGCTAGGGTACAAACGTGTCAAATGTTAAACACGCAGCTAACAATTAGTGTCAAATCGGCAGTTCATCTCGGTTCCTCGTAAGCTGGGGTACAAACGTGTCAAATGTTAGAACACGCAGCTAACAATTAGTGTCAAATCGGCAGTTCATCTCGGTTCCTCGTAAGCTGGGATACAAACGTGTCAAATGTTAGAACACGCAGCTAACAATTAGTGTCGAATCGGCAGTTCATCTCGGTCCCTCGTAAGCTAGGGTACAAACGTGTCAAATGTTAAACACGCAGCTAACAATTAGTGTCAAATCGGCAGTTCATCTCGGTTCCTCGTAAGCTGGGATACAAACGTGTCAAATGTTAAACATGCAGCTAACAATTAGTGTCAAATCGGCAGTTCATCTCGGTTCCTCGTAAGCTAGGGTACAAACGTGTCAAATGTTATACATGCAGCTAACAATTAGTGTCAAATCGGCAGTTCATCTCGGTCCCTCGTAAGCTAGGGTACAAACGTGTCAAATGTTAAACACGCAGCTAACAATTAGTGTCAAATCGGCAGTTCATCTCGGTTCCTCGTAAGCTGGGATACAAACGTGTCAAATGTTAGAACACGCAGCTAACAATTAGTGTCAAATCGGCAGTTCATCTCGGTTCCTCGTAAGCTGGGATACAAACGTGTCAAATGTTAAACACGCAGCTAACAATTAGTGTCAAATCGGCAGTTCATCTCGGTTCCTCGTAAGCTAGGGTACAAACGTGTCAAATGTTAGAACACGCAGCTAACAATTAGTGTCAAATCGGCAGTTCATCTCGGTTCCTCGTAAGCTGGGATACAAACGTGTCAAATGTTAGAACACGCAGCTAACAATTAGTGTCAAATCGGCAGTTCATCTCGGTCCCTCGTAAGCTAGGGTACAAACGTGTCAAATGTTAAACACGCAGCTAACAATTAGTGTCAAATCGGCAGTTCATATCGGTCCCTCGTAAGCTAGGGTACAAACGTGTCAAATGTTAGAACACGCAGCTAACAATTAGTGTCAAATCGGCAGTTCATATCGGTCCCTCGTAAGCTAGGGTACAAACGTGTCAAATGTTAGAACATGCAGCTAACAATTAGTGTCAAATCGGCAGTTCATATCGGTCCCTCGTAAGCTAGGGTACAAACGTGTCAAATGTTAGAACACGCAGCTAACAATTAGTGTCAAATCGGCAATTCATATCGGTCCTTCGTAAGCTAGGTACAAACGGGTCAAATGTTAGAACACGCAGCTAACAATAAGGGTCGAATCGGCATTTAATATCGGTCCCTCGTAAGCTAGGGTACAAACGTGTCAAATGTTAAACACGCAGCTAACAATTAGTGTCAAATCGGCAGTTAATATCGGTCCCTCGTAAGCTAGGGTACAAACGTGTCAAATGTTAAACATCCAGCTAACAATTAGTGTCAAATCGGCAGTTCATATCGGTCCCTCGTAAGCTAGGGTACTAACGTGTCAAATGTTAAACACGCAGCTAACAATTAGTGTCAAATCGGCAATTCATATCGGTCCCTCGTAAGCTAGGGTACAAACGTGTCAAATGTTAAACACGCAGCTAACAATTAGTGTCAAATCGGCAGTTCATCTCGGTTCCTCGTAAGCTAGGGTACAAACGTGTCAAATGTTAAACATCCAGCTAACAATTAGTGTCAAATCGGCAGTTCATATCGGTCCCTCGTAAGCTAGGGTACAAACGTGTCAAATGTTAGAACACGCTGCTAACAATTAGTGTCAAATCGGCAGTTCATCTCGGTCCCTCGTAAGCTAGGGTACAAACGTGTCAAATGTTAAACACCCAGCAAACAATTAGTGTCAAATCGGCAGTTCATCTCGGTCCCTCGTAAGCTAGGGTACTAACGTGTCAAATGTTAGAACACGCAGCTAACAATTAGTGTCGAATCGGCAGTTCATATCGGTCCCTCGTAAGCTAGGATACTAACGTGTCAAATGTTAAACACGCAGCTTACAATTAGTGTCAAATCGACAGTTCATCTCGGTCCCTCGTAAGCTAGGGTACTAACGTGTCAAATGTTAAACACGCAGCTAACAATTAGTGTCAAATCGGCAGTTCATATCGGTCCCTCGTAAGCTATGCTACAAACGTGTCAAATGTTAAACACGCAGCTAACAATTAGTGTCGAATCGGCAGTTCATATCGGTCCCTCGTAAGCTAGGGTACAAACGTGTCAAATGTTAAACACGCAGCTAACAATTAGTGTCGAATCGGCAGTTAATATCGGTCCCTCGTAAGCTAGGGTACAAACGTGTAAAATGTTAAACACGCAGCTAACAATTAGTGTCGAATCGGCAGTTCATATCGGTCCCTCGTAAGCTAGGGTACTAACGTGTCAAATGTTAGAACACGCAGCTAACAATTAGTGTCGAATCGGCAGTTCATATCGGTCCCTCGTAAGCTAGGGTACAAACGTGTCAAATGTTAAACACGCAGCTAACAATTAGTGTCGAATCGGCAGTTCATATCGGTCCCTCGTAAGCTAAGATACAAACGTGTCAAATGTTAAACACGCAGCTAACAATTAGTGTCGAATCGGTAGTTCATATCGGTCCCTCGTAAGCTATGCTACAAACGTGTCAAATGTTAAACACGCAGCTAACAATTAGTGTCGAATCGGCAGTTAATATCGGTCCCTCGTAAGCTAGGGTACAAACGTGTCAAATGTTAAACACGCAGCTAACAATTAGTGTCGAATCGGCAGTTCATATCGGTCCCTCGTAAGCTAGGGTACTAACGTGTCAAATGTTAGAACACGCAGCTAACAATTAGTGTCGAATCGGCAGTTCATATCGGTCCCTCGTTGGGTATAGAGCTTTCTGAACACTTACTATCCATACCCCAGTCATTTGGCAGCCTTGTGCAAAAATTGAGGCTCCAGACGAGAAATCGTTTTGATATTACAAAATAAATTACTCTAAAACTTGAACGAGTGTACATGTATTTGACTTCTCGTCTGGAGAGCTCATAAGGCGCTGTAATTTCTACGACTTGGCTTCAATAGTTTCAGACTTTATTAGAAGTTGTTGTTGAATCTTGCTTAACGTCGTATCGGCAATTTTTCAGCTATTTGCGACAAGAACTACTTTGTCAATCTCTATGGATTAATCTATAAAAAGGTTGTGTATGCATGTGAAGTATGGTCTGCCTTGTACCTGGGCGCACTCAGGGCGACATTAAGGTGCTAGCTCCCCGAGTCATAACGCCGCAGAGAAACGTACCACTCCCCGAGTCACATTATGCCGACACCGGGTGAACCAGTAAAGACCAACGACAAGGAAAATTCACTTTCCCACACGTGGTCTGAATGGGGCTCGAACTGACAGCGGTGAGAGGCCCCGTATTGTAGACAGGCCACCGCCGCCATCATTAGAAGATTTTACAAACCCGTGAACGACTCTGTTTTTGTTAGCTCAGTGTTAACCTTCTGACCGGTCTGTATGATACTTCAGCCTTAATTAAAACCTGTGACGTATTGATTACAGTTTTAGAACATATAAATTCTATACCGATACATGTAGTCAGATCCTAAAATCATCATTTGGTAAAATCTCTTTATGACAATAAAAATCGTAATCAAGTCGATGACATTTTTATCATTGCTGGTCGGAACCGATGTCATATATATAGTACTTCACTGTTATTATGAGAGAGAGAGAGAGAGAGAGAGAGAGAGAGAGAGAGAGAGAGAGAGAGAGAGTTGGTGTTTAACGTCCAAGTGTTGAATATTTCACTTATATCGAGACGTCGCCAGCTATAGGCGAAGGTGCAGAAATTTTGCCTGTGCATTGCGCTGATGGCATAAAACAGCAGGGTTCTTTACCGTGCCAAGTCCACCGTGACTAGGGACCTCGTTTATTTTAAGTTCCTATCCAAAAGAACTGTGACTTTGATTTCGTAATACCGATGCTTGGGGAAAGTACAAGTCACTACCCACTTTCAAATCTTAGGTTAGACCCGAGGGGGCTCGAACCCATGACCTCCCACTAACGGAGCAAGCACTCTTCCAACTGAGTTACCACAGTGGTGAGAAATAGAGAGAGAGACCCTGTTTTTGCGAAATTTGACCAGTATTTCATCATTTTATAAGAATGGAAGAAAGCTCCAGCCGACCTAGAATTTTGGGACAAATCTTGTGTCCCCAGATCTACGGTAGGTTACTTAAGTTAAAATGTTTCAAAAAAGCTATTTACAATAAAGTATGATTAGAATTATATGGTGACATTTGATTGTCCCGATAAAAATGTCCCCAGATTTAAATATTGAAAATGGCCTCACATTGTAGGTAAAAGAACTAACATATTTCTTATAAATCTAACATTGTCCCCACTATTTATCTTACTTGTCCCTACTTTACACTGTTAAGAGAGAGAGAGAGAGTGACCCGGTTTTTTGCGAAATTTGACCAGTATTTTATCACAGAGAGAGAGAGAGAGAGAGAGAGAGAGAGAGAGACTGACCCGGTTTTTGCGAAATTTGACCAGTATTTTATCACAGAGAGAGAGAGAGAGAGAGAGAGAGAGAGAGAGAGAGAGCTAGCTTTGACCTACCCGGTTTTTGCGAAATTTGACCAGTATTTCATCATTTCTTGACTAAGTAGTTGTTCGTCTAAAGTGTATTTAGTTTTGACTGTGTTAGGTATACCAAAAACGTATTCGATCTCATCACCGTGCATCACGCCAGCCCAGGACGGCCACGGGTTACTGGACGACCTATGCTCAAACGAATACATGTACATTCTCTTTGAGTGGCCTAGCAATGCTTTGTTGTACGTTTTGACAAAGTTTATTGTTGGACATTTAAAAGCCGAGTCACCACCTGGAAAATAGAAAGAAAATGTTTACCATCTTATATATAACATTATATATTGACATTGACCTGTCCGCTTGACCTTTGATTTCAATATTAATTATGGACGAGTTGATTTAAGAATGGGGATCACGCGTGTAAACTTCGTTTATATGATGTGAACAATTATTATGGGCAATGTGTATATGCATTGACTGCCAATCTTAACACACCCCATGTTTTGGGTGGACCATCCTATAGCTATATGAATATTCCTAATGAAAGGTCAAACGGACAGGTCATTGTTGTTAACGTTAACCTATATGTTCTTATTGACGAGAATAATGTTGTACAACCATCTCCACGTTAGAATCGCATCAGCGCCCGTGTGACTCGCAAATAAGTATGAAAGAATCGCACAGCATTGCTTTGAATCCAAACACGAGGTAAGTTGTTGTTACTTTGTACTCAGTCTCAAACTTTGATTACAAGCATGCAAACTACGAACAATAGACACCTGGAGAGCATCTTCCAGTGTATTGAACCACTTAAATGAACCAGTCGTTTCTTTAAAGCCTTCGGTTCAGTTTCAGCCTTTCGAAGCAGATGCGTAAATTTTGTCATCTTTTGACAAAAAATTTCTATAGCCGCTCTAAAATGCTCAAGAAAAAGTAATTTTGGCTGTAACGTAATTGTCAAATCGGATCTTAATTTGGACATTTTTACTGTATTGAAAACGTTATTTGAAACTTGTATCTCGATAATCAATCTGTAAACCTCTATCAGATAGTAATCAAAAACATACATACTTATCCATGTCTGAATCACAATCCAGAAGCAAAGTAGAAACTTTGGAACTGACAAGTTTGGTTTAACATGTGAACTTCCACCAGGGAAGTGAGGTCGGGTGTTCCGGAACTGTAAGCACCTCTGTTTAGCTAGCTACACCCGTCACGCGTGTAATCAAAATTGTGTGAAAGGAACATGGAACTTGGGACGTCAAATATAGCCAGGGCAATCCTGGACACAGATACATCAAACATATCAACAATACTGTGATGAGGGCCTTGATAAGCCTAGGCTTGCAATATTCCTGAGTCAACAATTTATTTGCAAGCAGCCTGTTTCGTTGTACAAAGTCCCCGTAATGGGAACAGGCTCAACCATAGCGTATTAATTGGGAAACAAATATACCATATAAAAAAGAGGCAGGTATAGTAACTTAATTCTGAGTACATACCCATGTTGTCCATAATTCTGAGATAGTCCCTCCGATGACCTGGATAGTAACCGGAAGCATATTCCTGTAAAATGGCGTCAACTATTATCTTCTCAGAATCCAGGTGAATTAAACGCTTGCCATTCTGTGATGCTATTTTTGGAATGTTTGAGATAAATTGCTCATTTGTGATGACGTAACTCGGATATTTACTTGAATTAAATAACTCATATAATAAATAATAAGATCCTTCATTAAGATTTACACCCACTAAATAATCTTTTTTACTGAAATTACCTTTTTTCATATAATCCCCTGGTGATTCATTTATAAAATAATTATCTAAAGTTGGCGCGAAAGGCCACGTGTAAAATGTATACGGTAGTCGCCATTGGTAACTGGTCAACTTGCTTGCATTGGTTGATTTTAGACACGTGATAATATCGATGACACGTGATCTCTTACAATCAACAAGATCGGCTAATCCCAGAGCATACTGTTTTGCAACATCCGGTGGTTGGTAAGCCATGTTGCTGAGGAATGAAGCGCTTTGTAGAATTCCTCTTTGGAAATATTTACTAGATAATGCTGACATCATATGAAAATTTACACTTGCTGCCCCAGCGCTTTCTCCAAATAATGTAATACTTTCTTTGTTTCCGCCAAAACTTTCTATATTATCATAAATCCACTTAATCCCGACATACTGATCCAGTAATCCCATATTCCCTGGTGCCAGATCATTATCTAAATATAAAAATCCTAATACACCTAATCTATATGATATCGAAACAACAATGACGTCATTACTAGACGCTAATGTGACGCCATCATACACTTTGAGATCTGTCGAGCCGGTAATAAAACCTCCCCCGTAAATCCATACCATAGTCGATAGTTTTCCGTTTTTACGTTTAGGCACCCAGATATTTAAATACAGACAATCCTCACTCATGTTTGTGGTCGGGTTCCACATTTCCTCTCCATTTTCCTCCGCTAATCCTGAAAACGTTTTAAGCGGAAGTTGCAGGCAGGCGCTTGTATAATTTTTTGTCTCTAGCATGGTATCCCATCTTTCTATCGGTTCAGGTCGTTTAAATCTTAAATCATTTATTGGTGGTTTTGCAAATGGAACGCCAAGATACGTGTCGATTGTTTTTCCATTAATTTCTCTTCGGAAACCTCTTATCTTTCCTGTTGTTGTATCCATTTCCGGGTCTACAGTATACACAATAGGAAATGACATCAACACAAGACATGATGACGTAAACAACAAGTCCACCATCTTTATAAATTGTCAACCTGAAAAGAAATTGGATACAGTTGAAAAGTGTGATAAACTAAAGAAAGAAATTGATTAGTTCAGCATTTATATATGTTCCTTCTTAATGAATAACTGTTCACGTGTGTTTTATCAAATAAATAACAGTTTAAGTTGATTACCTCGGTGTTTATAGCGGAATGAAGAGGGCTAAATCAATAAAAACGCGGGAACGAGGACACTAATATTATCACGTGATCAATCCAGTAATTTGTAACAACAAAAACTTGATTATTTTGGTTTTGAGTTAGTACAGACAAATTACTTTGTATATAGAAATAGTGAATAAAAGGAACTCAAATATTGTCAATGTTACACAAACATGTACATACTTGATTTTGTATTATATAGAGGCGACAGAGAATGAACTCTTAACTAGTACTCCGACAGGTACTCTTGGTAAACACTGGACACAGGCAGGTATGCAGATACCCTTGGCGAAGAGTGAAACATCTACATCCATTACATTTATTTATTTATTTATTTATTTATTGTTTATTTATTGCATGGAGTTTACATTCCAGTCAAGGATATTTCGTTTATTTCAAGACGTGAACAACTGTGGGCGAAGTGACAGGAAGGGATCCTTTACGAGCCATCCATGAAGTGACAGGAAGGGATCTTTTACGAGCCACCCATGAAGTGACAGGAAGGGATCTTTTACCAGCCACCAATGCCGTGTTCAGTTTTTAAGGTCTCTTCCGAAAGACACCTTGATTTATTTCTAAATGCTGAGTGTTTGGCGAAAGAACAGTCGCTACTTATTTTCAAGTCTTGGTCAGACTCGACCGGGGTTCGAAACCACGACCTCCTACATAAGGAACGAACACTAAACCGCAGTGGTTTTATTTCCATAACAACCAGGGGTTCTATTCTTAATGTATTGATTAGTATGGATACACTGGGACTGGTATACATTGGTAATCTTTAAACACCAACTGTCCCACCCCGCAAAGCTTAAGCATAACCAACTGCATGAACTGGGGAGACGAAATGAAAATGTAAAGGGGTCATGGTCATTCTACTAGATTACTAAGCGTGTTCTATCATCAATTCTGACTTAAGTGATGTAACACCTGCAATTCTCCTTTGTTATAAGTTATTTGATTGGTCAATTCGTTTCTGTTATTTTTGCATGAAAAGATTGGATCTCCGTGACGTCATCTCAAAATGGACGATGCACGAGACATTTGGCGTTTTCTGCTATAACGATAATTATAACAATGTGAAGATATTCTCAGTATTGAAATGTGGTGGCACATTTTTGTATTGAAAATCATATGCTCCTCTTAACCCCACTCTCTAGCATTTCAACTAACCTACCGTATATCTTGGGACACAAGATTCGTCCTTACATTGTTGGTGGTGTCCCTACTATCTTGTGATGGAGCTATAGCAAGTGTCCTCAGATCAACGTTTGTAGCTCTCTCTCTCTCTCTCTCTCTCTCTCTCTCTCTCTTTGATATCCTGTGATATTAGGAATTCATTTGTTTTATATTTTATAGATCATCCCATCATCAGTAAAACACGACATATGTTAAACTGTTAGTATTAACAAGCTGTGTATAAAGTGGATTAACGAGGCCCAGTAAAAACAAAGGTAATAAATACACGTAACATATGTCTGATGTTAACACTGAGCTATAAATACTTATATATACAGAGTCAGATAGTTAACTAGATCCTCAAAGATTGGATTTTTTTTCGTTCGAATCAAGAGTGGGTTATTGGTGTTTTACGTCCCAGTCGAGATCGTTGAACGATGAGGGTCAGATGGTTAAATAGATCGTATATGTGGAGTAACGGTGTTTTACTCCCTAATAAAAGCCAAATTTTAGTGTTTAACGTCACATTAATGTTGTTTTACGTCCCAGGCAAGAGGCTAGTTGTGGTGTTTTACGTGGAGCCATGTTTTACGTCTAACTAATGCTGATTTACGTCTTAATCTTAAATGGAGTTATGGTGTTTTACGTCTCTGTCAAAAGTGAATTAATGGTATTTTACGTCCCACTCCAGTAGAAATTTTTTTTTACGCCCAAGTTTTTTTGAGAAACAGTGTTTTACTCCAAACCAAGAGTGTAGTCATGTGTTTTCGTCCCAGTCAAGAGAGGACTTATGGTGATTTTACTACAATCAAGGGTGAAGTTATGATGTTTTACGCCCAATCAAGAACTGGGTTATTGTATTTTACGCTACAGACGAGAAAAGCGTTATGATGTTTTACGCCCCAGTCAAAAACGGAGTAATGATATTTGGAGCCATCGTCAAGATTGGAGAATTGAAGATTTACGTCTCAGTCAACAGTGTTAACATGCCTGGTCAACAAAGGGTTAAACGATTTCTCGTAAAAGTAGTCAATGGCGATTTTGGCTACCAGAAACATATATGTAGATACGATCTTTATAAGTAGGCGACCTTTATATAGAAGTGGCCTGTTCGCTGTATAGTTATTTATTGTACGATTTTGTGAAAATATTTTGATGTAACTTCTGAGGAAGAACAGGATGAATTGACGGTTTTACAATTTTACTTATTCTTAAACATGAATAAAAATCCAACCACACCATTGTACCAGATCAAACATGGGACGTACTTTATTAGACATGCATTTGTATCAGAGGTGCCAGATCAAAACCGGGGCGTACTTTATTAGACATATCAGAGGTAACAGATCAAAACCGGGGCTTACTTTATTACACATATCAAATAATCTGTATTAAACACAGGCTGTTTTAAGTTCCCATCTGGATGGGCGTACACGCTGAATCAGAGGATGTTGTATAACAGATATATAAAATAAAATAAAAATAACTTAAAATAATCTGTAACAACTACTAAAAATAATCTGGCCCCAGTTTAACATTTTTTTATAACTAAGATTTTCTTTAACTGAAATCTTGCTTTGAAAGATGAATAATTGCTAATTTTCAAGATATATCTGACTCTAAGGTGTCATTTTGAAAATCACTCTAAGCTTATTACATCTAGATACAAAATTTATTGAAGCTTATTATTTGCAGTACTATAAAATATAAAGTTGACAGATTTTAGCTAAGAAAGAACTTTAGGAGCGATTGTGAAACTGATCACAGGGCCTGCTGTTACAACTACTAAACCTTCTACAATAACATGTATTAAGTCACTTCACTAGATGTACAAATACCGTATCATGTCATTATTTTTAATGAATTTTTAACCTTTTAATACAGTTGAACCTTCATTAAAGGCCACCTCTATATAAACGCCACCTCTATATAAGCGCCACCTGCTTTAAAAGACCAGTAAAATGATCCCAATTTATTCATATTTTTAACCCGTATATAAAGACCACCTGTCCATAAAGGTCACTTTAAATGGTTCCCTAAGGTGACCTTTATAGACAGGTTTGACTGTACACATAATATTAATTAAAAATAATTTTTAACAACTTATCAAATGGTACATTTAATATAGACTTAATCTATGATGAATGCACCTTCTGGATATAATATAAGTCGGTCCAGCAACGAATGGGCGACCTAATTAACGAAAATATTTTACTTTGTTATTCAATGTCCCTCACTGGTGTCCATACTAGTGATATATACGTCTTACATAAAATAACTCTCTATACAGATTTTGATGACAGCAAAGTCCTTCACGGGCGTCCATACTAGTGAAATATACGTCTAACATTAAACAAGTCTCTATACAGATTCTGATGACAGTAATGTCCCTCAGGCGCCCATACTAGTGAAACATACGTCTAACATTAAACAACTCTCTATACAGATTCTGATGACAGTAATGTCCCCCACGGGCGTCCATACTAGTGAAATATACGTCTAACATTAAACAACTCTCTATACAGATTCTGATGACAGTAATGTCCCCCACGGGTGTCCATACTAGTGAAATATACGATTCTGATAACAGTAATGTCCCTCACGGGCGCCCGTACTAGTGAAATATATGTCTAACATTAAATAACTCTCTATACAGATTCTGATGACAGTAATGGTCAATTTATTTTACTCAATAATAAAAAAGAGGACTTTATTGATCGACAAAAATTTTGAATGTCAGCCTTAATCAACACAAATAAAAGAGTGTTGATGTTGGCGGTCCAGCGGGAGACTCCCACACACATACGTACATCTCCTCACTAACAAAAGGAGACACGGCTGAATATCAAATATAAATCTCATTGTCTTCCAAACGTTTAACAAATATAACGGATCTACTGGCTAAATCGAATGATATCACAATAAATCAGTCTCACGGTGACACTTGATAATTTAATCCGCCAATGTCGGCTGCTTCTCAACAGTTTGTGGTGTGTTATAATACCCCATAGACAATATTACTGGTGTTATTTGACAAGATATCGTTCTTAAAACAGCATACACCCACGACAGGCTGTTTTTATAGAGTTTGAATGATCTAACATTGAAACGTCAAAGACTAATGACGTTCCGGACGTTTTGTAAACAGGTTCCCAATAGTCATCATAACCGAACATGTTTTAACACGCCCAAACACAGAACAAAAATAACATATCAGTGGATATTGGTCTTGAATTAAGAAACAGGGTTCAGTCTAGTATTTTTTCAGAGGAACCATTCTCAAAAATAACTTACTTTCTCTAGAACACCATTTAAGTCTAAACTGCCTTAAACGCCGTCTCTATATAAGGCTCACCTGCTTATAAAGAAGGCTAGAAGAATTGTATCCCAATTGTACTTTATATTATTTGAACCTGTATATAAAGGCCACCTGTCCATAAAGGCCACTTTTGCTGGTTCCCTTGGTTGGCCGTTATAGACAGTTTTGACTGTACATTTACTGGTTCCCTTGGTTGGCTGTTATAGACAGGTTTGACTGTACTTTTACTGGTCCCCTTGGGTGGACTTTATAGACAGTTTTGACTGTACATCTATATTTTTGCATTTATACTGTGTAAAATGTGGTCCCTTAGACCTGAAGAATGTGGTCATTTTTGGCAAAATGAGGGACCAATGGTCCCATGACCTTTTTTGAATGACCATTAAAGAGGGGAATACATAGCATATCATTTTTGTCCAGGTACGTACCGATACACATACTGGAAATGGCTTGCCATCTATGTGATTCGGTTGATAACCAACGGTAATATCAGTGGTGATTTTGTGTAACAGGAATGGATTTATAGATGTGTTAGTTCTTACACCTGTAACTTATGGCTGGTCTATAACAAACACACCTGTACTAGGTTAGTCAGACGTTTGTGTTTCATTAAGTAAAATTACCAAAATCAACAGACCACTATATATATTGTGTGCGTTATATACTTAATAATTAGGTGGTATGCGCCTATGTGCTATATTATAGATAATCGCGATAATTAGTGGAAATGTTCAATAACTGCAATAATTACAGTTTAAACTGGTTACATGGTATTTTTTGGAAAAAAATTGACAAAATATTGACAATCGGTATATTGCAAATGATAATCAATCATGGTTGAAGAGCAAGAATTTTCTTTTGATATGGCACCGTATAAATTGACGTTTTTACGTAAAACGACATCGCTCATTCTGGGAGATTTCAATGTAGATTTTAATGTTTTGCTTAATCTGATTGGTGTTAACTACTTGATACCCTGTTAACCTCGATTGATAAAAGATTGACACGGAAAATAATAAATGTTTTGTTTTACAGGTGGATAAAAGCTGCCGAGGTTTTAGATAACAAACGAGGGACGAGACGATCGTTCGATCTTTGGCTTAGAAGTTAACATTCGACAGGTCTCACGGCAATATACATGTACGTAAAACAGATCAAACATCTACCAGTCATTGATTTATCTAAACTCACACTAAAATAATTTTGAGTTGAGTTGAGTAATGGTGTTTTACGTCCCAGTCAAGAATATTTCACTCATATCGAGACGTCGCCAGCTATAGGCGAAGGTGCATAAATTTTGCCTGTGCATTGCGCTGATGGCATTATACAGCAGGGTTCTTTAGCGTGCTAAGCCCACTGTGATGCCGAATGCTTGGCGAGAAAGAACAGTCACTACCCACTTTCAAGTCTCGGGTCAGACCCGGCCGGGGATCGAAACCACGACCTCCCACTAACGGAGTGAGCACTCTACCAACTGAGCTACCGCAGTGGTTATTACAAGAGGTTTCTTTTAATTCTGTTTGGTAAAACGCTTCCTTATATTGATCTTAAAAACGGACTAAGGTGACGAAACTATCTCCGGTCAATACCAAAATCCTGGATCACGAACAATACTGAACTTAAGCAAAAATTTACATGTATTTTGTAAAATATAAGTGTTGACTTAATTAAGTTAAGTCCAATCTAGTTAAGTTGTGTTCGTGATTCCAGGGTCTGGTACTTGTGTTAGAAAAGTTAAGTTCAAACTACTAGTAAGATTTAAAAAAACAAATGTTTGTTTCGTGATCCCGGGTTTACTTTTTAATTCTCAGGGTTAAGAAACAACGTGGATGTAAGTATAAAAACTAGCTTAAGTATCGTTCACAGAACATTTAATGTATTTTTTATCTGAATTTTAACAGTGTGTTTATTACATATATTCCGCCATTTAACAGTTGCTTCAGTTACATCTCCGGGGTTACTCCAGATAGTGGAGCGAGCGTATACCATAGAAAGAAGACGTAAGGTCAAACAATGCCTCTACCGATCAATTCATTTATTTATCTAAACGCACATTTACTTAGAAACAGACAAATTAAATTTGACATAAGAATGTCTGGTCTACATGTTGATGTCATGAAAACAACGCGATAACGAAAATAAGTGCGAGAATAAAAATTCACGTGACTGATGCTCCGATATACAATTTCAAACAAGATGTCACTTCAGATACAGGTTCACAGTATGTAAACTCCGGTGTACGTCTTCCGGAAGCTGGGGTCGTCGAAGCGAAGAAAAAGCCAACAGTAATGGTTCCACTGTCGTCCTGTGACAGTATATTGGCTGCTAGTAAGTTTTCTTGTATACTTTCACTGCAACAATTACACTCAAACTGATCGCGGATAACAGCGGAGTTAGTTTTGAATACAGTCGGTAACAGTTATTGTTTCAGTTTGAAGAAAATCATTGTTAATCATTCAACTTATCAATGATATTTTCAAAGAAGTCAAATAAATTATTTTTCCCGAGCATAAAGATATGATAAATACCACATCTAATGCATTTGATTTAAGAAACCAAGTGTTAAGATCAAAGGTGACGAATCTCTTTATCCCAAACCGTGACAGTTTAGAAGAAATTCTGATTTTATTTCACGCTGGTGATTCCAGATAGTGTACGCCTAGCTGATAAAAACATGAACGCCTAGCTGATAAAAACATGAACGCCTAGCTGGGATTTTAGTGGAAAAATATGTACGCCTAGCTGTACAGAAAATTGTACAATTTATTGCTATTTTTCACATTTTTCTTAGATAATCGGTTGAGAAAACCCCTTCACAACTTTATGCTAATCTCAAGGATGTGGTGCCATTCAATATACATTTTATTTATGAATAGATTGATTGATTGGATGCGGTTTTACGTCAAAGTTAATAATTTTTCACTTATATGGAGACGTCGCCAGCTATATGTGAAGCCATAAAAAATTGACCTTTGCAGTGCGCTAAGGACAATGTGTAGGTAGAGTTCTTTACTGTGCCACATCTGCTATGAGATGAAGGAACGGATTTTAAGGTCTTTTTCGAAGGAATCGGCGACTTTCATTTCTACATGCCGAGTTCATGGAGTATTTACTACCTATTTTAAGACTTGGTCAAACTCAGGCCGGATTCCGAACCCACGACCTCCTACACCAAGCGCATTACCAACTGAACTATCGTATATATTGAAAAGAGCGTGTTGTTGGTAGTAGCAGAACCTATTAATCATTCCTTTCTTTTTAAATCAATCGACAAAAATAAAATGAAATAACCGATTATAGATGGACAATCACATAAATTACAGGGACTGTTTTGATTTTCAAGAGATGGGACCTAATGTAAGGATATTTCCAAATTTATTATTACTTATCCTAAAATGCTACCGTATACTTCTAAATATTTAAGGTCTAACTAAGCCCTTTCAGTATTCTTACACATCTATGACCTTGACCTTTGATCCAATGAACTTCATCATTGTAGATAACGCCAATGCCATACTTATTCAGAAAGTTTAGAGTTTTCCAGACAAATATTTTGTGACGTCGTAGCAGACGTTCTTAATCGCGAAGGCCCTGATTATCTGTAATGAAAATTATCTCCCCTTTTATAAATAACGTTAATTACGGTGTAACAAGAAAATGCTCCCTAAGAAAATACCACACAATTTTAAAGGGGAATTTTTTATGATTATAATTTTAAAAATAAGTTCAAGCCCCCTTTGTGGAATTTACTGAAAATACGAGATTTTCAAATTATCTGGGAACAAGTATAAATGTTCAGAAACAAATACTCCATATCTTGAACGGTTGTAAATCATTGAATCGAATGTACCCTCGGCACTTTTGGTTTTCCGATTGTGTATTTAGAATGGCGAGATTAAAACTTATGAACTTTTTGGCTTAGTAAGAGAAAATATAAGGACAACCACACTTTACGCTTCGAAATTTAAACACGCCGAGGAACCTGTATTTTGATATGAAACTAACAAATAAACATTACAGGTATCATGTATGTGTGTAGTGAAAGTTCGGAGTTGTCGACATTTTTAAAAAGAACTTGTTTTCTTTCGCTTTTATTTCCCTTCATGTAAGACATTATTCATAGCAGACTGTCATGGCGGATATGCAAATGAGATCATTGCCGTTCATTTCCCAATATGTATCAAAATGACCTTAAGGCTAATACCTACAATATTCTAATATACATGCCTATACAAAAAGTTGATAGTTTTCCAGATCATGCACTGACAAATATAGTAGATTAGCAATTTCCCCTTCAAGAACCTTGCCATTTCCCCATTTTGAGCCCTACAGCGACGATTACTACATATCCTAAGTATGCTACACATGGATCTCTTGTATCTATAGAGGAAAATATTTTTACTATTTTCTTTATAGGACCCAAAGGGGACATAACTCCCTCATTTGTGCAAACCAGAAAGCCCTTCACCAAGGCATGATTGTCATTAAGTTTCATCAAATTTGGCCTGGTAGTTTTGGAGGAGATGACTTAAATACAATGAAAGGTTTATTCACTAAATAGTTGATTCACAAGATTTTGACTCTGATAATGTACACGATAATCAACTGATATCCATAAGATGGCCGGGTTGTTGAATTATTGTGAATCTACAGATGGTGGTCCAAGTTGGATTTGTATTTTGAAGTAAATTTGCATATTTTGCAAGAAAAATACTGGGGTTCCTAAAAATAATTTTCATCTTGTCTTTCAAGTTGAAAACCCTGTCCATGTCTGCAACGAAAAATCAATTCTTCAAACAAGTTAACACGAAGCAACGTTTTGTCAGAGAACAAAATTAATTTTACAATGTTTTACAACAACACCAAACACAAATATATGTATGAAGAGATGTTCACATAAATGCAGCTAATGTACACTAAAATCCCAGCTAGGCGGTTGTTATGATTTTGCAAAAGTTGCAGCTAAGCGTACACCGGGTAAAAATAATACTTGTTGTAGTTAAATATTTAAACGTATATCTTGCATATGCGATTTGTATTCAAACTCTTTGATGTTTCTTTGTTCCAATTACCTTATAAAACGGTAAGATCGGCTTTAATTTGAGGTAAAATTCAATCTTACGCCAAGGAGGTTGGTGATTTTTCCCTGGCTGTCGATGATCAATTGTGTTTTTTGACATTATATGGTGATATTTGCGGGCAAATTGTAATGTCTTAATGTAACTGACTTCAGCAACCAAAATTATAAGTTTTATCCAAGACTTGACAATTTAATTTTGAGCGTTTACATACCTCTAAACTTCAGTCATTGAGACTATCAACATCACACGGTCGCTTCGACGATCCCAGCTTCCGGAAGACGTACACCGGAGTTTACATACTGTGAGGTTGGTAAAATGATTTATCTAATTGAAATCGCTGTCTGAAAATTACCAAAATCTTTTGCACTTGAAAAACCATAAAACGTAATATTACATACCGTTACTGGGTATTATATAAATTGATGCAATGAAGTGAATGCTAATATTCACTGCAGACCTACCGGAAGTGACATATTATAACAATAACATTGTGTTTAAATGTCCCTTGACTTGTACAGTAAGTTGAGAGACCGGGCAAATATGGATTACATATTAACAATAGAAAGAGCGAAGGAACAACTGCTGGCTGTCTTTACTTTTCTGACCAAAGACATTTTATCTGCTAACATCTACAAGAATTATTTGATTGTAGTGGGGTTATAATGAATTTGGTTTCAGCTACATTCTCTTGATATTGATAGAAACAAATGTGAATGTCTAAATATTATAATACACTCAGATATGTGTAGCGAGGTGAAAATTAAAATCAAAAGATAATATGTCTTGTAAAACCTGACGATGATTTTCAGAGTTTACCGTCTGCATGTGGCCTGTCGACAAACGAGCAGACGGTGAAAACCTGACAGACGGCCATTTTGGCACTTTAATATCAGTACAGTGAAAACTGTCTATAAAGACCACCCAAGGGAACTAGTAAAAGTGGCCTGTATGGCCAGGTGGCCTTTATATACAGGTTCAATTAATATGAATAAAGAGCAATTGGGATACAATTCTACTAGCCTTTATAAGCAGGTGGTCCTTATATAGAGGTGGCCTTTAAGGCAGTTTGGACTGTAGTTCAATTTGATACATGTCGATACGACGTCGACATTATCACTTCTTATCAATTATTGAATATTCACCCACCTCATAATACAGAAAGGTCAACATCTAGTTCAGTTTAGTGCAGTTTAAAATAAAAACGGAAAGATCTGTCCCAGTGCGATTCGATTCTTGGAGGCATAATCTGTCCAAGAGAGGTTCTAACCTTTGCGGCAAGATCTTCCAAACTGGGTCTCACAATTTATTGCAGTTTAAAAAATGAAGTGACTAACCTAAAAACATAATGCCTACTAGCCATCCATATCTCGATCACAAGGTAGTCGAGTTGAGTTCAGTAATGGTGTTTAACGCCCCATGCAAGAATATTTCACTTATATCGAGACATCGCCAGCTATAGGCGGAAGTACAGAAATTTTGCCTGTGCGTTGCGCTGATGGCATTATACAGCAGGGTTCTTTATCGTGCCAAGCCCACTGTGACACCGGACCTCGTTTATTTAATGTTCCGAAAGAACCGTGACTTTCATTTTGTAATGCCGAGTGCTTGGCGAAAGAACAGTCACTACCTACTTTCAAGGCTTGGGTCAGACCCGGCCGGAGATCAAACCCAGGACCTCCCACTTATGAAGCGAGCACTCTACCAACTGAGTTACCGCAGTGGTCGAGTTTTGACTTCTCCTCGTTATAATTAGTTCGGCGTCAAACACTTGACATGATGTCTGTACTGTGTATGAGGTTTAAACCTTTCAGTTCAGAGGTTGTTTGGTTGGTTGAATGTTGCTAGACGTCGCATCAGCAATTTTTCATCTATTCGCGACGAGAACTTTTTTTATTAATCTATGGACTATTCCGTCTATACATGTGAAGGGGGAATGTTTTTTATGGTCTGCTTTGTACTAGCGTGCACTCAAGGCGACTTTAAGATGATAGCTCATCGAGTCAGTACGCTACAGACAACTGTACCACTCCCCCAGCCACATAGTATACTGACACCGGGTCAACTACAAGGAAAATTTACTTTCCCGCATGTGGTCTGAGCGGGACTCGAACTAACAGCGTTGAGATACCTTTAATCTGTAGACTGAAGTCGTATCCATAAGGCCACCATCGCCTCCTGTGTCAGTTCAGGGGGATTAATAAAACTATGGGAAACCGAAGACGGTCAGTGGCTGCTGATCCGTAAGCCGCCCCATGGCACGATATCTTATAAGATATTTTAAATTTGCGTCGTGTCCACCTTTCATAATGATTAACGTAAAAAATAACGTCAAAAGACAATTTTGTATTTTGGTTTAAGGAGTGTCCTAGTGGGGTTCGAACCCGTATAGACCGTGGAATGTGTTGTTAGATCGTCCAAAAAAAGAAAAAATAATAAACAAAACAAAGCACATAGGGTGACCACTGGACACAAAAATCGGGCCAATTTTGGGCATCCACTGGACACAAACAATGGGCTAACTTTGGACAATCACTGGGCACAAACATTGGGCCAACTTAGGGCATCCACTGGACACAAACATTGTGCCAACTTTGGGCATCCACTGGACACAAACAATGGGCTAACTTTGGACAATCACTGGGCACAAACATTGGGCATCCACTGGACACAAACATTGGGCCAACTTTGGGCATCCACTGGACACAAACAATGGGCTAACTTTGGACAATCACTGGGCACAAACATTGGGCCAACTTTGGGCATCCACTGGGCACATCAGGTCAATTTTGGACACTCACTGGCCATAAACATCGGGCCAACTTTGGACATCCACTGGACACAAACATCAGGTCAACTTTGGACATCAACTGGCCACACACATCGGGTCAACTTTGGAATTCACTGGACACAAACATCAGGTCAACATTAGACATTCACTGGGCACAAACATCGGGCCAACTTTGGGCATCCACTGGGCACAAACAACGGGCCAACTTTGGGCATCAACTGGCCACAAACATCAGGTTAACTTTGGACACCAACTGGCGACAAACATCAGGTTAACTTTGGATATCCACTAGTCACAAACATTGGGCCAACTTTGGGCATCCACTGGGCACAAACATCGGGCCAACATTGGGCATCCACTGGTCACAAACATCAGACCAACTTTGGACACCCACTGGCCACAAACATCCCAACCGTTGGAAACCCACTGATTATAAATATCTCTAGCGAGTTTTTACCCGGATAACCGTGAAAGATACTGGTTTTTTTACATGTACTTTCTTCAATAATTAAGGTTAAAATTGTTGTATATTACTTGTAATGAGTTTACATAAAACATAAGAACTTCTTCAAAATATTTAATTTTAGATCTACACCAGATGTTTACTAATCCAATGTACTGCTGAGTGATGTCTGCCACACGTGCATAACACGTGTAAAACACAAGACCATATGTTATCAACGTAATAATCTCGACAAATATAAACTGTCCATCTGACCTTTAGTTTGAATTTTGAAAATTAGCCTTTTTGTGCAATATTAGAAACTTGACCTTTATAAAGCAATCTGTCTTATATGTTTATTTTGAATGGAAATACGAATTTATCTGGTATCCGGAAATCAATCCCGTTATCCAGTTTAGAAATTACAAACCAGTCCAACAGTTTAAACATGCAGAGTTACATAACCTTTTAATGATGTTATATTTATAAGATGTGGAGTTTACATGACGTACAAATATTTTTTTATAAATCGTAAAACCAGGAAGACGGAAAGGGAACAAAGTAAAACCCGGAAACGTCTACCATCAATCAAAAACAAACATGCTAATCAAAGTAATATTAATTTTGTCATAAAAATGAACACCTCTATAACGAGTGATGTGTATGTTAACTAGCTATATATACGCGTTCATGTTCTAATCCGGCCTGGCTACACGACTTCTTCATAAGACCTGAAATGACGCCCACGAATTTCATTTTTCGATTTTGCAAATAGGAAGAAGTCGCTAAAAGCTAGGTCAGGCGAAAAGGTAGAATGTGGTATTGCTTCATACATCGTCTCGCCCTACAGCCTCCATTACAATTTAGTCTGCAAGTGTGGACTCGCGTTGTCCTGTTGCAGCGAAACACCTTTAGTTTACCTCGGCATTTTCACGGATGGCAGTTCTCAGCTGGTCTACAAGTCTGTATAGTATGTTCCAGTTGTTGTACTTCTTTGGGATAAAAAGTCCAAAAAAATAACACCTTTTGTGTCCAAAAATACTTTGGCCATCACCTCGCCAGCAGATAGTTGCGTCTTGAACTTCTTTGGCCTCAGGGACCAGGGTCCTACCCACTGACGGCTCTGGGCTCATAATAATGAACCCAAGTCTCATCTACAGTCTTCTGAGACGCAAAAGGAAATTATCATTTGACTCAAAACGCCTCCACAAGATGCTGTATACTGTTGCTGTTTGCTAATCATGGCGCTAACATATTTGGTGACCGAACAAACTGAAAACTTGCTCAAACGTAAACGATCATGTTAAAACTCTACCACATGAAATAGCTAATACCCGCGCTATTTCTCCATCTGAAGTCGTCTATCAGTATATACCTTTCACACTTATTTGTCTCTTGGACATTTCGTCCCATACATTGGAGCATTGCGTTCTACATATTGGAACATTTCAGCCATAAAATTGCAATATTTCGTCCTACATATTGGAACATTTCAATTACAACATACGAACATTTCAACCACAATATCGGAACATTTCAATCACTGAAACATTTCGTCCTACATATTGGAACATTTCGACCATAACATTGGAACATTTCGCCCTACATATTGGAATATTTCGCCCATAACATATGAACATTTCTACCATAACATTGAAACATTTCGTCCTGCATATTGGAACATTTCGTCCGTCATATTGGTATATTTCGGCCATAACATTAAAACATTTTGTCCTACATATTGGAACATTTCGACCATAACATTGGAACATTTTGCCCTACATATTGGAACATTTCGCCCCATAAATTGGATCATTTTGACCATAACATTGGAACATTTCGTCCTACATATTGGAACATTTCGGCCATAACATTAGAACATTTCGTCCTTCATATTGGTATATTTCGGCCGGTGTCTTCACATTTATCCAACATTTGATATTTTGATATGGGGAAATGTAAATTTTATGTTGGATAAATGACATCAAAGGAAAATGGAAACAATAGGTTGGCTTGGGTACTGTGAACATGGAAATTCATACCGTTACCTTTTTGAAGATTAAATGTACCTGGCTCTAGTTTCACAATAATTCTTTGATTAAGATTTTCCTAAATTTAAATCTGGCAAAATTGATACATTAATGATTTTGGTAAATTTTTAAATACCCTGGAGTATAATTTGTGATTTTGAAGATCACATAAAGCTTTGTCAAAAATGTTTATTCTAAGTTCCAACGATTGCCAAAATTCGCTAAATATAAGTTTAGGAAAATCTTAGCAATGGAATGATTTTGAAACCGGGTCCCTGGTAAAATGAAAACTGAAGTTTTATTTTTAATTTATTTATTGATTTATTTTTTATTGTTTTGAGAATTTTTTTTAAATAATCCAACTGACTTTTTTGAAAAAAAAAATCAAAAATATAATAGGAAAATAATTCAAATTAACTTTTATTTGAAAAAAATATCCAAATTATGCTCCATTTCAGAACAAAAAAAATCTAATTGGAAAATAAATATAATATTCTCCAGTTTGGAAAAAAAATTGCAAGAATGGAACCTTTTTGAAAAAAGTCCCAAATATGCTCCATTTTGGAAAAAAAGATATTCCAAGAACATAACCTTTATTAAGTCTTAGTCTTATTAATTTAAGTATATATTTTATTTTTCCATTTGGTTAAAGCATCAAACTGGTGTCGCATTTTTAACAGTAACATCATTTTTAAAACCACTATTACTTTGTAATATTTGTTTTTAATATGCGCATGAAATTCAAAATATTAAGCAAAATAATCAATTTCTCAATCAATCCAACCTCTAATCACTCCATGATGGAAAATATATGAAAGAATAAATTAATGGATACATTTGAGAGAAATTCATATTTATTTGTCAAAATATTACGGTATCAAAATTTAGTTAGGTAGGGAAAAAAATTTAATTACTAAAAAGTAACATATTTATTTCTAATTTATAGTTATTTTTAATTCTCAATTAAGAATAAATATTATTATTTTTTAAATATAACTTTATTGAAATTTATTAAGGTAGGAAATAAAACTTGAATTTCTAAAATTTAACATATTTATTCAATATTAGTTAAAAATTTGTCTATTTTAAACTTTCAGTGAAAATATGACATGTTATTACATACTTTTTAATTAAAGGAACTTTTATTCTGGTAGGGGAAACTAACTGATCACACTACAGGTAAATAATATCTTAAATCAATGGTGCGTAAACCCAATGTTGGATAAGTGTGAATAGTGATTTTTCAAATGTTGGATAAACGTGAATGAACCATTTCGGCCATAACATTAAAACATTTTCTCCTATTGGAACATTTCGACCATAACATTGGAACATTTCGCCCTACATATTGGAACATTTCGCCCATAAATTGAATCATTTCGACCATAACATTAAAACATTTTGTCCTACATATTTCCAAACATAGTTCCATGTACCATGGCAAGTTAACCAATCGCTATGCGAGAAATTTCTTTGAAGGGTGACAAACTGGAACATTTCGACCATAACATTGGAACATTTCGCCCTACATATTGGAATATTTCGCCCATAAATTGGATCATTTCGACCATAACATTGGAACATTTCGTCCTACATATACATGATTTGACACGTGAATGTTATAAGCGGTTTCGCCTGCTAGGTCAAAGGTCATAAGGGAAAAAAACAATATCGCTTATATCATTTTGACAAGCAAAAACAATGAAGTTGATCCGACCTACGTTACACAAATTGTATTTACTATCGCTAGCTGCAAGTTTCAACGAATCTTGGCGCATCTATTATAAATAAGAGTTAAATCTAGGCTTTAGTCCATTTTGTTAACTTCCATATAAATCAGTGACTCTAATCCATGCCAATCACCTCAGAAATCAACACATGTCAGACATCGAGACAGACAGGATTCGATTAACACTTGTAAAATTTATGTTCATACTACAATTAGCAATCGTTTTTATAAGACTTTAACAAGTTTACGGAACTCAGTCTACATCTAAATTTTACAAAGAGTAATATTAAGTAGGTTTAATCTCCTGTTTATTGCAATTTATCACCGTCAAAATAATGACCAACCCGGGCCGTGCGTGCATTCGCACTTAACAGTTTTACTACATGTCGTTTTGGTCTCTTCAATGTGAAGTTAAGTAGATGTTTTTTCTGGTACTGTGACTCCATCCACTTTTTTCCAAAAACTGACTCCATTCAATTATAGTGGAAACAATCTTGACTAGACAACATTCTACTCTATAAACACTTGAATCCAGGCCCAATCTTGACTAGACAGCATTCTACTCTATAAACACTGGAATCCAGGCCCAATCTTGACTAGACAGCATTCTACTCTATAAACACTGGAATCCAGGCCCAATCTCGACTAGACAGCATTCTACTCTATAAACACTGGAATCCAGGCCCAATCTTGACTAGACAACATTCTACTCTATAAACACTGGAATCCAGGCCCAATCTTGACTAGACAACATTCTACTCTATAAACACTGGAATCCAGGCCCAATCTTGACTAGACAACATTCTACTCTATAAACACTGGAATCCAGGCCCAATCTTGACTAGACAACATTCTACTCTATAAACACTGGAATCCAGGCCCAATCTTGACTAGACAACATTCTACTCTATAAACACTGGAATCCAGGCCCCAGTTTCACAATCATTCCTTGGTTAATATATGTTTATCTTAAATAAAATCTTTCAAAATTAAAATTCTTTAGATTTTTTTATTTTTCAAGATATGCAGGAATTTCATTTTAAATATCACTTCTAGATAACAACATTTACATTTAATTTGGATTAAAATATTTATCAGTGATTAAAAAAAAGTATTACCAAATTTTGCTAAATTTATGTTAAGGAAAATCTTAACTACAGTAAGGAATGATTGTGAAACTTTGACCTGCTTGTATTATAGTGGCATTTGTTTGTCCACACGGACATATAGAAAAGTGTCCAACTTGAAAAATACATTTTTAGTGTTACTGAATCTTTGATCTACTAAAGACTTTATAGTCTGAAGTATATAAAATAAATTATTAAATTTGTTGCCATTTGTCTTTAATTTAAGAAGTCCATTATCTAGGTGTTTAAATTTTGAAAACCACATACATAATAGCAATAATATATAATTTTTTGCATTTATGGACTTCATAATAAACATTTAAAAACATCAGTACATATATCATTGCATGTACTTTTGTCTAAAGTACTAAGTCTGCAAATACCTGTGATAACATATCTTACAGTACCTATAAATCACAATTGCTTTTAAATGGTCAGGTACTTTGATTGCTTTATTGTTATCTAAATTTAGCAGTTGTTTTTTTTTATTGGTTTGCCATCCTCTCAAACATTAAAAAAATCAATCTAGAATTTATATTATACAAGATCAGCATCTGAAAAGGTTTTATGTGATCAAATAAAAATTGATCAGAAACAAAAGGTGATTTGATTTATGTCACTCTGCTGATGAAACACCTGTAGCAACTGTAAAAGTCATCTGAGTGTTAATTTATCATGTCAAATTTATTTTGTGTCGGTTTTGATGGGAGATACTGGGATACAAATATGTCACTGCATTCTGGTTTTCTGGATATACAAGAGCAGTGTGCTACTGATATTTAATCAACAGGAGTTTAGAGTCAGGTGGCATAGGTGTTGGTGGTGAGCTTGGTACTGTGTTAAGTACTTTGATCTGTATGATTTAGTTAGTTTTCAAGATATTCATAAATTTAAGGTGTCAATTTGAAGAAAACTCTGAGCTTATTGCATTTTTATTATAAATTGGTTTAACTTTAAACATATTATTAGTAGTGTCATGTGCTAATTTTGAATTTTTATTAAAATAATGCATTCAAGATCAGCACATAACCCTACTCACTAGTACCATAAAGTATTATCAAAGTTTACCATATTTAAATTTACAGGTCAATGCCAAAATATTAAAATCAGTCATTGGAAAAAAATAAATATATCATATATAAATAAATAAATACTGTTGGGCCAGTTTGTATACAGTATAGCTTTGATGGGCCAGTTTGTATACAGTATAGCTTTGACAGGCCAGTATGTATACAGTATAGCTTTGATGGGCCAGTTTGTATACAGTATAGCTTTCACAGCCCAGTATATATATAGTTTAGCTTTCACATGTCAGTATGTATACAATATAGCTTTGACAAGCCAGTTTGTATACAATATAGCTTTGACAGGCCAGTTTGTATACAATATAGCTTTCACATGTCAGTATGTATACAATATAGCTTTGACAGGCCAGTTTGTATACAATATAGCTTTGACAGGCCAGTTTGTATACAATATAGCTTTCACATGTCAGTATGTATACAATATAGCTTTGACAGGCCAGTTTGTATACAATATAGCTTTGACAGGCCAGTTTGTATACAATATAGCTTTCACATGTCAGTATGTATACAATATAGCTTTGACAGGCCAGTTTGTATACAATATAGCTTTGACAGGCCAGTTTGTATACAATATAGCTTTCACATGTCAGTATATACAATATAGCTTTGACAGGCCAGTTTGTATACAATATAGCTTTGACAGGCCAGTTTGTATACAATATAGCTTTGACAGGCCAGTTTGTATACAATATAGCTTTGACAGGCCAGTTTGTATACAATATAGCTTTGGCAGGCCAGTTTGTATACAATATAGCTTTGACAGTCCAGTATGTATACAATATAGCTTTGACAGGCCAGTTTGTATACAATATAGCTTTGACAGGCCAGTTTGTATACAATATAGCTTTGACAGGCCAGTTTGTATACAGTATAGCTTTGACAGTCCAGTATGTATACAATATAGCTTTCACATGTCAGTATGTATACAATATAGCTTTGACAGGCCAGTTTGTATACAATATAGCTTTGACAGTCCAGTTTGTATACAGTATAGCTTTGATGGGCCAGTTTGTATAAAGTATAGCTTTGACAGGCCAGTATGTATACAGTATAGCTTTGATGGGCCAGTTTGTATACAGTATAGCTTTCACAGCCCAGTATATATATAGTTTAGCTTTCACATGTCAGTATGTATACAATATAGCTTTGACAGGCCAGTTTGTATACAATATAGCTTTGACAGGCCAGTTTGTATACAATATAGCTTTCACATGTCAGTATGTATACAATATAGCTTTGACAGGCCAGTTTGTATACAATATAGCTTTGACAGGCCAGTTTGTATACAATATAGCTTTCACATGTCAGTATGTATACAATATAGCTTTGACAGGCCAGTTTGTATACATTATAGCTTTGACAGGCCAGTTTGTATACAATATAGCTTTCACATGTCAGTATGTATACTGTATAGCTTTGACAGGCCAGTTTGTATACAATATAGCTTTGACAGGCCAGTTTGTATACAATATAGCTTTCACATGTCAGTATGTATACAATATAGCTTTGACAGGCCAGTTTGTATACAATATAGCTTTGACAGGCCAGTTTGTATACAATATAGCTTTGACAGGCAAGTTTGTATACAATATAGCTTTGACAGGCCAGTTTGTATACAATATAGCTTTGACAGGCCAGTTTGTATACAATATAGCTTTGACAGGCCAGTTTGTATACAATATAGCTTTGACAGTCCAGTATGTATACAATATAGCTTTGACAGGCCAGTTTGTATACAATATAGCTTTGACAGGCCAGTTTGTATACAATATAGCTTTGACAGGCCAGTTTGTATACAGTATAGCTTTGACAGTCCAGTATGTATACAATATAGCTTTCGCATGTCAGTATGTATACAATATAGCTTTGACAGGCCAGTTTGTATACAATATAGCTTTGACAGGCCAGTTTGTATACAGTATAGCTTTGACAGGCCAGTTTGTATACAATATAGCTTTGACAGGCCAGTTTGTATACAATATAGCTTTGACAGGCCAGTTTGTATACAATATAGCTTTGACAGGCCAGTTTGTATACAATATAGCTTTGACAGTCCAGTTTGTATACAATATAGCTTTGACAGGCCAGTTTGTATACAGTATAGCTGTGATGGGCCAGTTTGTATACTGTATAGCTTTGACAGTCCAGTATGTATACAGTATAGCTTTCACATGTCAGTATGTATACAATATAGCTTTGACAGGCCAGTTTGTATACAATATAGCTTTGACAGGCCAGTTTGTATACAATATAGCTTTGACAGTCCAGTTTGTATACAATATAGCTTTGACAGGCCAGTTTGTATACAGTATAGCTGTGATGGGCCAGTTTGTATACTGTATAGCTTTGACAGTCCAGTATGTATACAGTATAGCTTTCACATGTCAGTATGTATACAATATAGCTTTGACAGGCCAGTTTGTATACAGTATAGCTGTGATGGGCCAGTTTGTATACTGTATAGCTTTGACAGGCCAGTTTGTATACAATATAGCTTTCACATGTCAGTATGTATACAATATAGCTTTGACAGGCCAGTTTGTATACAATATAGCTTTGACAGGCCAGTTTGTATACAGTATAGCTGTGATGGGCCAGTTTGTATACTGTATAGCTTTGACAGTCCAGTATGTATACAGTATAGCTTTCACATGTCAGTATGTATACAATATAGCTTTGACAGGCCAGTTTGTATACAGTATAGCTGTGATGGGCCAGTTTGTATACAATATAGCTTTGACAGGCCAGTTTGTATACAATATAGCTTTGACAGGCCAGTTTGTATACTGTATAGCTTTGACAGTCCAGTTGGTATACAATTTAGCTTTGACAGGCCAGTTTGTATACAATATAGCTTTGACAGGCCAGTTTGTATACAATATAGCTTTGACAGGCCAGTTTGTATACAATATAGCTTTGACAGGCCAGTTTGTATACAGTATAGCTGTGATGGGCCAGTATGTATACAGTATAGCTTTGACAGGCCAGTTTGTATACAATATAGCTTTGACAGGCCAGTTTGTATACAGTATAGCTTTGACAGTCCAGTATGTATACAGTATAGCTTTGACAGGCCAGTTTGTATACAGTATAGCTGTGATGGGCCAGTATGTATACAGTATAGCTTTGACAGGCCAGTTTGTATACAGTATAGCTTTGATGGGCCAGTATGTATACAGTATAGTTTTGATGGGCCAGTTTGTATACAGTATAGCTGTGATGGGCCAGTTTGTATACAGTATAGCTGTGATGGGCCAGTGCAATTGTTCATTGATGTTGACAGGCCAGTGTAAACTACACTAGATCTTGACAGAGAACTGTAAGTATGGTTAAGCTCTTTGCATGTTAGTTTAATATTATATAGATACTGTCAGGCTGGTGGTAGTTTTAACAGATCTTGAGGGATGGGGGCAGAAGTATGATAAACAGTTATTAGCAGCTAGTATAAGGCTACATAGACACTACTAGGCCAGAATAGGCTGGTTTGATGGGGACAGAGGATATGACAGGCCGATATTAGTCTACATAATATTTTAACATTTTAAACCACCAATTATAAAACTCAAACAGTTGATATAAGGACGTAAAAGATATTAAGTGATGATAATTCTCTCTGCATCTATAACTGAAATATCACTTATATAGCTATTGAATTATGAAAATGTAAAATACAGTCAGTTTTCAATGCATTTAGTTGTCCAAATCCATGTTTTTAATAACAAAATGTATGTTACAATTACAAATATATATTTGAAAATATAAAATCTAAGGCATGCAAGCAAGCAAAAAATTAAAATATACTTATTATTCCCAATATTCACAAAAATTACTTTAATTATAGCAATAAATGTATTTTTTATTTTGTAAATCCATCTGATTCTGTAGTCATATAGGCACATATAATAAATAAATAAATTTTTATTTAAATGAATAAATAAAAATGAATAAATAAAAAATAAGAAGAAAAAAAAAACTGATGATGTAATATGTTGATGATTTTATTTTGGAATTTCACACATTTCTAAAGTGTATTTAAAATACCGAAATAAATTGTAAAATCAAATTATACAAACTCGTGTTCTTGCGTCCCTACCATGTACTGGCCATAAAATGATTATTTCCGCGATTAAGATGAATGACCACTATCTGAGACCACATTTTCTTATCCAGTCAGCTAACTAACAAACTTGAAGCATAGGGAATATTGCGCTATCAACAAAAAAATCCGTAGTCTATGACATAGACTGATTTGACGAGCGTACGTCATATCTCTTGTGTTGACTACAAAACACCGCGGTAAGTTCACCTTTATTGTCATATCTCGTGTTTCCAAATTGATCAGGTAATTCCCCGAGTGCATCGTTATTTCCATCGCCTAAAATACAGTAATGCAAGAGCAAATACAATAAACCAAAAAATCTGCTGTCGATTGCCGTCATGTTGTTTACCTTGGTTTCATTTCCGCGTTTTTTTCCCTTTTGACCTTTGACCCGAAGACGCCATTTGTAAAAATCAAAACATGTATTGGAACATTTCCGCCATAACATTAAAACATTGGAACATTTATTTCCCTGAGCCGCAGGCGAAGGTTACATTCATCTTTGACGGGGTACATGGGGCCGTGTAACCTGCCAAAGCCCTGTATAACGTTTTTGTCACCCTTCAAAGCGTTAACTTCCATTTCGTATTTTGTGTCAGTGACTTGCGTACGTCGTCGCCATGTTTGTTTACTGTAACTAGACGTCAGTGATGTACGAGTTACTTCCCTTTTACCGCTAAACGTCGCGTGCGTTCATGTACCCCGGCAGATTTCCAAACATAGTTCCATGTACCATGGCAAGTTAACCAATCGCTATGCGAGAAATTTCTTTGAAGGGTGACAAACTGGAATATTTCGACCATAACATTGGGACATTTCGTCCTACATATAAGAACATTTCAACTACAATTAATAACAGAACATTACAACCACAATATCGGAACATTTTAACCATTGAAACATTTCGTCCTAATATTGAAACATTTCGACCATAACATTGAAACATTTCGTACTACATATTGAAACATTTCAACCATAACATTGGAACATTTCGTACCACACATCGCCTATATTTTTTTATGGATTTTTGAATATTGGTTAAATACTGGTTACAAATGGAACTAAAACGTGTGAATTGGGCGACATCTGTAGGTACAGAAATGATCTAAACAAGAGAGATAACACATAATCTTGAATCATATTTTCATATTTCCCCTGTGTGTTCGGAATTTAGTGACGTGAGCGGGGTCATATAGCGAAGTGGGCGGAGTCATATAGCGAAGTGGGCGGAGTCATATACTGGTGTGAGGTTAATTGGTTTTCAGAAGGGAGATAAAACACGTCCAATATCTTGCCGGCTTAACATCTGTGAAAGATGCTTTTCTTTATCCAGATAATTATCATCAGATTTCACATGGACCAGTGGCGAGTTAATTGAATTTTAAACTACTGTTGAGAAGCCGTGAAGGACTCTGATGACAGGGGATTGGATTAAACAGCTGTTATGAATCAAATTTGACCTCTGTGTAAAGGTCAAATCAAACCTGACCCCTGTATAAAGGCCAAACTCTTGTGAAAATAAGAAAAACTATCGTCAAATTTATTTTTGAATTTCTTTTTACGTCTGTTTTTCTTAGTGATGAGATACAAACACACTGATATATTTGTATTCGTTATAAAAATGTTATTTTAATTTAAACATCAGTGTCTATATAGCCTATAGTAATAACATTCTAGTGGGACACAATATTTTACTTAAATGAAGGATCTACGTTCTCAGATATCCGATCTACGTTCTCAGATACCCGATCTACGTTCTCGGATACCCGTTCATTTGTATTTACATCTCGGTCTAGGGACCAAGGTGGCCAAGTGGTTTAATTAAATTGGAAGCTTACGGATCATAACCCCTGTGATCGCATAAGTTCGAATCTCGAATGAGACAGAGTGACAGACCCAGTGTGAGAAAATATATCAGTTCCCTTGACAAAGGTCGGTGATTTTTCCTCCGGTTTACTCCTATCCATGAACTGATACTCTATATAAGTAAAGGAATCGTGACTGGAACGTAAATCACCAATACTCTACACCATCTCATATCACCAATACCGTACACCATCTCATATCACCAATACCGTACACCATCTCATATCACCAATACCGTACACCATCTCATATCACCAATACCGTACACCATCTCATATCACCAATACCGTACACCATCTCATATCACCAATACCGTACACCATCTCATATCACCAATACCGTACACCATCTCATATCACCAATACCGTACACCATCTCATATCACCAATACTCTACACCATCTCATATCACCAATACCGTACACCATCTCATATCACCAATACTCTACACCATCTCATATCACCAATACCGTACACCATCTCATATCACCAATACCGTACACCATCTCATATCACCAATACCGTACACCATCTCATATCACCAATACCGTACACCATCTCATATCACCAATACCGTACACCATCTCATATCACCAATACTCTACACCATCTCATATCACCAATACTCTACACATCTCATATCACCAATACCGTACACCATCTCATATCACCAATACCGTACACCATCTCATATCACCAATACCGTACACCATCTCATATCACCAATACCGTACACCATCTCATATCACCAATACTCTACACCATCTCATATCACCAATACTCTACACCATCTCATATCACCAATACCGTACACCATCTCATATCACCAATACCGTACACCATTTCTTATCACCAATACCGTACACCATCTCATATCACCAATACCGTACACCATCTCATATCACCAATACCGTACACCATCTCCTTGCGATATTTCGGTCTTTTGTTCCAATTTCCTTACTCTTTCGGGGCATCCGGTCTCACTTCCCTGAAGTGCAATTAGTGGATTAGAACCAGACATTTTATTAAAACTAGCAGTTTTTAGTTTACTGGTCACATTGAAGAGTTAGTTGAGACTGACTACAGACAATTTACTAATGTTTTTGTTAACAAAGTTCGGTCTAGTTATAGTTTTGCTTTACCTTTTTGAGTGATATATTCATACTTAAAGGGTTTAATATATATATATATATATATATATATATATATATATATATATATATATATATATATATATATATATATGGGAGCATGCGCTCGGACTCCCTAGTATGTCAGGCTGCCTCGGTTATAATTGGTTCACATCTACGCCCTGATTATCCAAGTGGATTTTCCATATTTAAACCGAGATGGCCTGTATTCTAGTCCTAAATGCGAGATATCCATGACAACTGCTTATTTTACATTTCAAGCTTTGTAACATGTTCATATATCGGAAGTCATTAGCCCACTGGAAACAAGAGGTGAATTGCTACCTTTAAAACTGCAACATCGACAGTCACTAAGTCACTACGAGATCTTAAGCACGGAAAACCTCAATTAACCTGGAATCCCGTTACTGGACAATGTGGATAGTAAGGGTTGGGCTCTAAACCAAACACCTCTATTCAGTGATTAAAGTCTTGTGTCCGTACCCAGAGACCCGTCGATTGTCGATTTTCTGACCGCGGTTTTACTTGTCTGTACCCAGATCCCTGTCGTTTCTCGATTTTCTAACCGCGGTTTTTCTGAGTAATTAGGTCATTAATTGCGGTCCTGTGCCAGTACCCAGATCCCTTTCGTTTCTTGATTTTCTAGCTAATTAAGTAGCTCGAGTTAACGAACCATACCGCTATCGTGTCCATACTTACTGTAATCAGCAATCGATCTTATCACAGAACAGTGCATTAACTTGCAATAAACATCATGCAGGGGAACAATATTACCGCATGTCAGTATTTGACACACGTGTTTGGTAATTTATATTTTTTTTCTCTACTGAAGCAATTTATGACTTTTTGTCCATGTTGCTACCAATATAATTTCTGACATAGCAATTTCAACAACCATTTAAGATGTCAATGTAATTTACGATGTTTTTTTCTACATGGCATCGCATAACAATACCGAGTCTTATACAAGTATATCATGGTATTTACAATAATTGAAACTTTTTAGCAAAACTTTAACAATATAATTTTCTTTTCTTTTTTTTTTTTAAAAAAAATCAACAGTCGGGTCGGGTCATAACATACAACCATTACAGAACGGTCATATTTTCCAAGGTCCAACTGTTAGGTTACGAGGTCGAAAAATAGCAACATTTTCCTTTGTTAAATTGTTTCTCATGAATATAATCTTAAATATGGAAAATAAAATCCAGCTACCAAAAACCCACAATTTTCTCTGAGTTTCATTTGATAACAATTTTGAATAGGTTTAACCTCGCCGGCAATTGCCATCCACATACCGCGATTTTCGGTTAAAGTTACATGTATACACATGTTGGTTTTTTCCAGAATTCATTATTCATAGACTAATAACAATGCAATTAGATTTAGAGATAATGACATGAACCGGAGTTCGGCATGACTTTACAATTAAGGAACTTTTGGCATCTTTGGAGTTGGTCGGGTGATTTTGAAATTCGGTACATCCATTTTCTCTGATGGTTATTTCTTTAATCTAGTTTAAAAACCCAATTTCTTAAAAAAAATTAAGTAATGGACACACGAGAATATAAAATCTACTTGTACAATCACTGTTATTCACAATGCATTTTAAATATGTGTCAATTATTTGCACAAACACATAAGTGCATAATTTATTTATTTATTTATTTATTTATTTATTTATTTATTTATTTATTTATTACACGAACAGATTAATTCATGCAGACAATTAATACTGATGCCCGCTCCACCAATGTAACCTCACTGATCACAAGCTGCGAATTTCAAATAAAAATAATTATTAAAATAAATATAATTCATCACAACAAAATAAATTTCAAAAAGAAAAAAAAACAAACAAAAAAATCAATACAATTTTCATACAAACATATGTGTTCACATTACAAAAATATTAAATTTCTATAAATAATTTAGATAAATTATATCGATTAAGTTTATGTGTATGATAAGTAATGTCTTACCTGGCAGGTGCCCGTCCGTTAGCAGGTGCCCGTCCGTCCACTCACTCAGAAATCTTACAACAATAGTAAAATCCTTCAGTTAATCATTCGACCAGACCTGACTACAGGCTAGTTATACGAGATACAGAAGCTGAACACTAAGTATACATACACGCTCTCAGTAAATTGCTACAAATTTAAAACACGTCCGACAATAAAAACGCAGTCTTCTATAAACTGGTTAAGGTTCACCTCTTTTTAAGTTCAAACCATAACGTGAAACCATGACAGTATGTTACCGTGACGCCGGGTAATTTACTCACTGCATCATTTGAGAGTACAGTGGCTTTGTTTTCTATATAGATTCTTTGTATGTTACAGAGGTTAATCCGTTAATCCTGACGATAATCTATTGATATGCTAATCCGACAATCAGCAATTTTTTGGGGTTTCTTTTTTAATTTTATACTCCGCTTCACTAGCTATAGGTAGAAGATGACCGCCTGGCTTTCTCCAGGTCAGTGGATTTTTTTTTTGAGAAATGACCACTGATTTCAATACACAAGCACACTAAACCTACAGTATCCCCTTGTCCGAAGGTTTTGACCAGCGGTCAGAGATTGACCATCTAGACTGACCTGTGATTTGTTTATCCTGTTAAGATGGGTGTAATTAATGTGCAATAAACACGTGTAAACACTTTGTTTGACTTCGTCAGTACATCAGACACATCATGATAAGACTGGTCTGATACTGATAAAGTAGTGGTTTATCATCATATCAAAGAGGGTGTCGGACAGGGAGGGGCGTGCTAGGCCGAGGCTAACCGGTATCATAGATATTGATAAATAAAGATTATGATACCACCAAACACTATATATTTGATTGCCCAAATTTTAATCAACAAAGAACTGAACTATATAATTCCTTAAACCACCAAAATTTTAATTTAAATACTCTTTTGTACGGTAATCCAAACTTATCTGATGTTGAAAAAACAGAAATCTTCTTAAAATTTCAAAAATTTATCATTGATACTAGAAGATTTAAATAAATTGATGTTATTTTTCAGAATTTATTTTTACAAGCAATTAGTAACCATTTTAATTAATATTTATCATCTTTACAACAATTTAAAGATTTTTTTCCAATCCATTTATGTTCTTTCATTACATAAGTGCATATCATTGCATTATTATTTATATTGATTATTATCTATTGTCGGTCTTACTATTTGTAATTTATTATTCTTGGAGACGGATTAATATAATGGTATTTAACCATTGTTTCCGAATCCATATATATTTATAATTATGTATGTTATTGTATAACAATTTAGTGAATAAAATATTGTTTAAACTAAAGATTATGATAGCTAGATATTTGATCAAAGGTTGATTAAATAGAGATTTACGCCCCAGGCAAGAATGTTTAACTTATATCGGGACGTCACCAGCTATAGTTGAAGTGGCTAAAATGTTTTATCGATTGGGTTTTTAACGACATGCGAGGCACTGTGCATGATTCAGTTTTTAAGGTATTCTCCGTAGGACCCTTTTTAAAAATGCCGAGTGCTTATCTAAAGAAGAACAATCGCTACCAATCGGACAGGGTGAGGTGTCCCGTCTCGGAGTGATGATACTGGACAAGGAGATTTTTTCATCCGTGGTCTAGTTGACAAAGCAAATCAGTTCATTTAAGATTTGCTAGTTTTAAAATCTGGTTCCTTACTTGATGTCCTTGAATAAAAGAAAGTAAATTCTTATATTTGCAATATTTTTCCTAACATTCTCGATTGCATCATACAATTAAGAAAGAAAACCCGGTAAATATCGAATCTGTCGACAATGTAAACATTCTGGGAAAGCCAATATGTCAATCATGATAATTCACGCCTACTCATAAATGGTTTGACGTAATAGGTGGCTTAAAAAATCATGAGTAGCCTGAAAACAAAAGAACATTACATAAAATTTTATTCGAATCGACAAAAAAGTTACAAATTCATCTTAATTGTCAAATTACAACCGTTGAACGTGAATTTGTTAAAAATCCCGATGTGTTGGACTGGGTTTTGCATAGGTGTATTCATACGCACAATGTGTGTGAAAAAGCATGGGTCATTGCCGAATGTTCCAAATTTTCTACAATGAGTTCATCACAGAAATTTAATATATTCGTGTTTATGTATTTAGAAACTACTTGACTTATGATTGTCAACAATTGGAGCTTTCTGATCTCTCGTGTTCCAAAAAAAAAAAATAATAAAAAAATAAAAAATCTCGACGTTTCCTTCACTAATTACAAACAACTTGTCATTACGATTTGTGTTAGATTACAGAGTGTAATAATGTAAGTGTGTGTGTGTGTATATTAATCGTATAAGGGATATCGCTAAAACTGAAGTTGTTATGTTTGACGGCAAGGGGCGCTTAAGATACCGGAAGCCATGCTGTGATTGTAAGTACATATCCGTTTGAAGATGTCTTAAAAAATGACCACGTTGTAGTTAATCTTTAAACTCAAGTGCATGTTTAAAGGTCAAAGGTTGTCACGCTTTTTATTTGGTAAATCCCAAGTGTTTACACTACAAGTCACTACGTGGTTATTCCAATCTCCGGTCATTTTGAGTTCGGGAATCATTATCAGGATTATCATAACGATGTTAATCATTAATCGTTATATCTATAAGAAATATAAACACGGGGGAATGGTGTAAAATGTGTACTGGATTTTGACAGTTGGAATGAATCAATGAGTTATAAAGTACTTTACGCATCCGAGTCAAGATTCTTTTATTTATATCGAGGCTGTCAACTCCATTGTAAAAAAGGTTGTGCACGGAAAAGTGTTGTTCTAAACTAGATGTACGGTACGTGTGTCCTTGGGAAAATTACAAGTACGTATTCTAATTTCTCTTCAACAAATGCTAATAACTTTCTTAATAGGCCTTAATTCGTCGTCGTAATCACTACACAACCCATTGGGAACCCAGTGATCAAGCACAGTCACTTCACAACCCATGGTGAACACCAGTGGCCAATCACTATCACTACACAATCTATTGGGAACCCCACTAGTCACTTAACCCTACACAGCCCTTCGTGAACCCCAATGATCAATCGTAACTTCACAACTTATACTGAACCCAAGTGGCCAATCATTATCACTACACAGCCTATGGAGAAGCCCACTGGTCCATTATTATAACTACAAATCCTTGGTGAACCCCACTGGTTTACCAGTATCATTACACAGCCCATGGGGAACCCCACTGGTTTACCAGTATCATTACACAGCCCATGGGGAACCCCACTGGTCAATCATTTTCACTACATGGCATCATCACCGTACAAAGTTTATTGTGGATTGGTTTGTTACGACTAATAAAAACATAAGGTAATGATACGCCAAAGTGTAACACAGTGTTTGGCGCTAAAACTGTGTGAGATGGTAGTCATTAGTTTTAATTAAAGAAGACGAATTTAAAGCTAAGATAACATTACTATGGTGATGTTAATGAAGTAAGGGGACTTTATTTGATTAAAAGTCGCTAGAGGTTTTTATGTAAATAAGGATGAAATGTTTTACCCTGATTTGACGCGGTCTTTAAAATAACTCGCGTTTATAACAGGGTTCGTATGGATACAGCTCAAGGCCGAATTATCTGCTGTTTTGATTTTGTGTCAAGTTTTGTATATTAATAAAAGAAAAAAAAGTAAAATAAATTCTGAAGGCAAATTTCACTTCGTCAAAATCTGTATAATGAAATGATGTATGGTTGTTTTCGTGCATTATTTCTTAAATATTACAATGTTCATGTTTATTCCTGGAAAGCACACCAAATCGAGTGTAAAATCAAGATTATTCGACTTAGAAATACACACTGGTATACTAAAATATCCACGCCAACATATTCCTACAAAAGCCCGACATGCTTGAATTAATTAATTAAATTAATTAAACACAAACTCGGCCTGATTGTGCCATTTAATGACGTCACTGATACTAGTACGTTCGGACAGGGATTAGTATGTTTGTTTTTGATTAGTTGTCTGCTTTGACACTATGATGGCGGCCAGTGTCGGAACATAAAGGCATGGCCGGCGATACGTCAATTAACGGATCATTGGCCACGCCCACTACAGGTCAATGTCAAAATTAAAGTCACCCCTACTGTGTCAAAATAAACGTCACCCCTTCAGCCCCGCAATTCTGCCAGATTTGCAGCAAAAATAATTAAACTGAAGTTCCATAATTTTTTCCTTAAGCATTTGCTCCCCTTAAATTTACAAATTGTCGTTAAATTCTCAATATCTAGCATTTCGTTCAGTTGTTGAGGTAAATTTCAATTCTGAAACATTATTAAAACATTTTTATACGAAAATCATAAATGGTCTCAGTTCGTTCCATTTCCTAATGGAAACACCGAAAAATTCCCGGCAATTAAATTAAAAACCGTTTAAAATATGACTCAAATATTTACAAAATCAAAAAGGTTCGTCATCATTTCGCGGCAGCCAAAAGGTACAGTTGAAAGAAGATTGTGGTGTCTGATCAAAGAAGCTATTAAGGCAAGTTAACATCCTTCTTTATTGGTTTCATATATGTTGATTCTGTTGCTTATTTGACATTTGTTTTTTTAAAACAACACTGATTATCCTAAAAGGCTATGGTTCAAAATAGTTTTCTGATTTTTTTTCTAGGTGTCATGCCACGTCTATCGACAGAGCAGAGAATTCAGATAGTAACGTTGAAAGACGCTGGAAGAACGTGGGAACAAATTGCAACTCAACTGGAAAATGGTGACATTGTATGTACTAAACGTAGTATGCAGCGGCTGTATAGAAGGTATAAGACTACACATTCTATATCAGATCTAGGAGGTAAAGGCAGGAAAAAGGTTACTTCAAACAGAGTTGATAGGACCATCAGAAGAATTTGCTTAGACGATAGACGGCAGACTCTGTATCGTATACGTTCGCGCTTGCGTAGAAACACTGGTTTGAAAGTTTCGCGTTCTACGATATCAAGGCGATTACATTTACCATTCAGCTCCAAATTATTTGCTTTTTTAATCAAAGCTTATTAGATAATTGATTTTCGATAGGGGTGACGTTGATTTTGACACAGTAGGGGTGACGTTAATTTTGACATTGACCTGTATGTTCCGACAAAGGGTCGACATGCTTGAATTACATGCAAAAACAATGAAAACTCAGCCTGAATAGTGCCATTTATTGACGTCACTGACACTAGTACATCATTAGTTGCCATGACTCTGCTTTGGTACCATAATGACGGCCAGTGTCGGAACATAAAGGCATGCCCGCGGTACGTCAATTATCCAACTATGAGACGTCAAAAATACATTCAAGGCAATCTTGGACACAGAGACATCAAGCTTATCAACAATACTGAGGTGACAGCCATAAAACATTTTGAGAGCCTTTATAAGCATAACCTTGCACTATCCCTAGGGCAACAATTTAAGTGTAAGCAGCTTGCTTCGTTGTATACAGTTTCCGTAGTGGAAACAAGCATTTCAATTGGGAAATAAATACACCATAAGCAGAAGAAGCAGGTATATTGCTGCATAGAAAATAAAATTGACAATGAAAGATCACTGAAGTCATCACGTTTGTCATACAGTTTCAAATGACGTCTTTCGTGGGCATCATAATTGACATATAAGTTTAAATATGAAGCAGAACTTGAGAAATCAGTCGTATATATTTTGGTCCTTTTGGGGTTTCTTTTCAAAATCTTTGAAAAAGTTTTGGTTTCATAATTTTAGTCCAAGCACTACTAATGAGGAATTGTATTCCGAAACAGCAGTCTAGTGCTGTAAAGTTAAGACTGGTAATGTTATCGTATCGTCTTAGATATCTGCAGAAAATTCGACCTAGAATTACCTCTCTCTTGGCTAATTGTCCTTATCTGTAGTTGTGTCATGTGCTCAATTTGAATATAAAACGTGACATTCAAAATTAGCACATTACAAATCTGAATGTCATGAATAAATTCAAGATTAGCACACTATAGTTTTAATGAGCACTATTGGTGGTTGCTATGGTGGCACAACTGTGGTATCTGTTAGTGACCTTGATCGAGGGTGTTGTAGTGGTAGTAATCATCATCATTTAGTGTCATTTTTTCTTTGTTATTGCTTTCAAGTATCATTTGTTGTTGTTTATTTATTTATTTATTTATTTATTTATTTATTTATTTAAAATTTGCTGACTACGTACAGACCCGCAAAATTGCCCATAGCAAATGTATGATGTAACCAGTATTTTTCCCCGTTTAAATGCGGAATGGTTTGGAAATTGTTTATGTAGCTGTTCCCACGATGACGACATTTTTTACGGAAAAGTGTCAACTATTGCCACGGAAATAATTATTTCGACAAACTTAAGAGGGTATAATATGGTACGCTGGTGAGTGAATCTTAATTTGGCGAAAATAAAACAGACAATGATATTGTATTTCTCTATTCGTGATGTATTAATTATATTAATATTCGCAATTTTTACGGTCATGTTTCAACGGCGAAAATAAATACACCGCTAATTTTTCTACAAATACGCTTATATAATTACCTGTCAGCTCGTCAACCGCGAAAGTAGGTACACCGCTACAAATACGCTTATATACTTACCTGTCAGCTCGTCAACCGCGAAAGTAGGTACACCGCTACAAATACGCTTATATAATTACCTGTCAGCTCGTCAACCGCGAAAGTAGGTACACCGCTACAAATACGCTTATATAATTACCCGTCAGCTCGTCAACCGCGAAATTAGGTACACCGCTACAAATACGCTTATATAATTACCTGTCAGCTCGTCAACCGCGAAAGTAGGTACACCGCTACAAATACGCTTATATAATTACCTGTCAGCTCGTCAACCGCGAAAGTAGGTACACCGCTACAAATACGCTTATATAATTACCTGTCAGCTCGTCAACCGCGAAAGTAGGTACACCGCTACAAATACGCTTATATAATTACCTGTCAGCTCGTCAACCGCGAAAGTAGGTACACCGCTACAAATACGCTTATATAATTACCTGTCAGCTCGTCAACCGCGAAAGTAGGTATACGCAAACACGCTTATATAATTACCTGTCAGCTCGTCAACCGCGAAAGTAGGTACACCGCTACAAACGCTTATATAATTACCTGTCAGCTCGTCAACCGCGAAAGTAGGTACACGCAAACACGTTTCTGAATGTTAAACCGCGAAAGTTTCTACTCGCGAATTTCTCGTTACAAGTGTACAGTAGTATACAAGATGGCCCATATTTAAAGTGCATGTTCTTATCGCAAAGTACTAAGTTAACCTGAGACAAAACCAAAATTCGTTAATCTAGAACATTAAAACATTGCTCTGATTCTATTTTCTATACCATAATGTGTTTTTTTTAAATGGTTTAGACAAATAGTCACATTTCCCGCACTGCTTCGAGAATCACGCGTTACTAGTTAACATCCGGTTTGTTTATTACTTTGCCTATGACGTCACGAGGGTAACCCCATGGGGGACAACAAGGAGCTAGTTTAAGTATCCAGGTTGACCTTACATATACCTTGTGTTTAAATATTTACGACCATCGTCACAACCTAAAAAACAAAGTATTTTAACCAGAATCCGAACGCCGTTTTAACCTCTTGGGAAATCTCACAGACCATTTCAAGATTAGTTCAGGAGTTATTGATTTAGAAAGGCAGTCTGATTTTAGTTAAAAGGGAAAAAAATATCTATTTAAGTAACTGCCGTTAATGTTTGATATTCCCAATGGCAGCATATGTCACTCAAAATCTGACAAAAATAGTTAATTATTGAAATTTGAAATGATTTTAGAAGCATTTTCCGAAATGAAATAAATTAAGTACAACATCACCTAAGATCTTGTGACCAATTGTAATTTCTCAGTATAGTCAAGCCTGCCTTAAAGGTCACCTCTATTTTAAAACCTCCTGCTTATAAAGGCCAGTAGAATTGTATTCCAATTCTTCTTTATTCATATTATATGAACCTGTATATAAAGGCCACCTGCCAATAAAGACCACTTTTATTGCTTCACTTGGATGGCCTTTATAGACAGGTTTGACTGTAAGTAATATGGTTTTGCGTTGCCTTGTCAAGAAAAAGTAAGTAATGGAGGGATGGTGTTTTGGTATTTAGCATAGGCGTAGGAGCGGGGGGGGGGGGCCAGCGGGGCCGCCCCCCCCCCCCCCCCCCCATGTCAGAGAAGGGGGGGCCAGGTCCCCGCAATATATTGTGTGAAATTGTGTATCATGCTAAAAAAAAAAAAAAAAAAAAAACAAGAGCTTTAACAGGAAATGTCCATCTGGTAACCAATCAATTATCAATTTCATCATTATACTTGTAAAAGGCGTCAAAATTTTCCGGGGTACCCCATATCCAGTGACGGATTCAGCGGGGGGCGTAGGGGGAATACGCACCCCCCTTTATGTCGCTAATAATACATATTGTTCAGCTCAGATTGCACCAGAATGCAGGATTTTTGCGCCACTTTTTCAAAAATTTTCGGGGGAGCATGCCCCCGGGACCCCACTAGAAGGTTCGAGCCTTCATATCTCACATTATATGCCTCCTTTCTAAAATTCTGGATCAGCCTCTGATAATCACCCCTCTCATTGGAGATGGAGATGGAACTTGTGTCATACGGTTATTTTATATAATCTTGCCTTGAGATCACAGTATTTTAAACCTATCAAAACGATGCACAATACATTAAAAATGCGTCTAGACAGGACTTAGTTTTGACAATTTTCCGGGGGAGGCCCCCCGGACCCCAACCTATGCGAGGGGTTTAGCACCCCTCTCATACTCTCCCGCCTCGTGCCTATGGACATAGCTTCGGTTTGCCCCCCCCCCCAATATTAAAAACCCTCCTACGCCTATGTTTAGACCCACACCGTGAAGATAGAAAGTGACCGTTAAGCATCTAACACAGTCTATATCTTAAAACCTTTGCTATAGGCCAGCTGTTTGCAGGCTCCAGTGTCACAAATTCTCACAATCATTCCTTGAGATTTAACTTAAATTTTACTGATTTTGAAACTCTCTGTAGGAACCACAAATTAATATTAGTTTGACGAAACAAAATACAGAGGTGATCTAAAAGATGGCACCTTAAATTCTTAAATATCTTAACAATTTGCAAAATTATTAAGATTTCAAATATGCCTGATTATTTTGCCGTTAATTTTCACGAACGAGTATTAGCATATTGCCAGGTTATCTTAGTTAAGGAATGATTGTGAAACTGGGAGCAGAGCGTTTATTTTCACGGACGAATTTAACTTGCATCTGTAGGTGGTAATAGCGTATTTTCTTATGTGTATAATCACGCCGTCCCACGCTGTTCTCATTACAACTATCATAATTTTAAAATAAGTTAGCTCTTTTTTCTTTTTACCAGATCGTGAACAGCCTATTGTCAAGGCAGTATCCTTCAAGTATCTCGTATGATGTCGACTCGCGATCGCTTCGTATGTGGAAATCTTGGATTCGAACCCCAACCTAGACGTGAAAATTGGTAGTGACTGTTTTTCGTCAATCACTCTACATTTGAAAATTATAGTAAAGGGTTCCTTCGAAGAAGACCTTAAAAACCGATGTACTGTGTTACGGAAAGTGCATATAAAAAAAAACCCTGCGCAATGCGCTGAGTGCACTGCAAAGGCAAAACGTCTGCAACTTCTATAGCTATCTGGATATAAATGAATGTACAGTTAGAGGGAAATAACTCCGATATAACAAGCGTGTACTTTGGTTACATCATATTTGGAGGAGTTGCTTCCCTTCTATTGTTACAGTACAGGCCTGTCAAAAGTTTAACACTTTAGTGCTGATATAGTGGCGAATCGACAACTCGTCTCAGCCCATCGGCGGTTATATCTCGGTCATAGTAATCTATTTCTCGTAACTTTTCGGTAACTGTTGTCCATCTCTCGGCAGTTTTTCAGTAGCTGTTGTCCATCTCTCGGCAACTTTTCAATAGCTGTTGTCCATCTCTCGGGAAATTTTCAGTAGCTGATGTCCATCTCTCGGCAACTTTTCAATAGCTGTTGTCCATCTCTCGGCACCTTTTCAGTAGCTGTTGTCCATCTCTCGGCACCTTTTCAGTAGCTGTTGTCCATCTCTCGGCAACTTTTCAATAGCTGTTGTCCATCTCTCGGCAACTTTTCAGTAGCTGTTGTCCATCTCTCGGCAACTTTTCAGTAGCTGTTGTCCATCTCTCGGCAACTTTTCAGTAGCTGTTGTCCATCTCTCGGCAACTTTTCAGTAGCTGTTGTCCATCTCTCGGCAACTTTTCTGTAGCTGTTGTCCATCTCTCGGCAACTTTTCAGTAGCTGTTGTCCATCTCTCGGCAACTTTTCAGTAGCTGTTGTCCATCTCTCGGCAACTTTTCAGTAGCTGTTGTCCATCTCTCGGCAACTTTTTAGTAGCTGTTGTCCATCTCTCGGCAACTTTTCAGTAGCTGTTGTCCATCTCTCGGTAGTTTTTCAGTAGCTATTGTCCATCTCTCGGCAACTTTTCAGTAGCTGTTGTCCATCTCTCGGCAACTATTCAGTAGCTGTAGTCCATCTCTCGGCAACTTTTCAGTAGCTGTTGTCCATCTCTCGGCAACTTTTCAGTAGCTGTTGTCCATCTCTCGGCAACTATTCAGTAGCTGTTGTCCATCTCTCGGCAGTTTTTCAGTAGCTGTTGTCCATCTCTCGGTAGTTTTTCAGTAGCTGTTGTACATCTCTCGGCAGTTTTTCAGTAGCTGTTGTCCATCTCTCGGCAACTTTTCAGTAGCTGTTGTCCATCTCTCGGCAACTTTTCAGTAGCTGTTGTCCATCTCTCGGCAACTTTTCTGTAGCTGTTGTCCATCTCTCGGCAACTTTTCAGTAGCTGTTGTCCATCTCTCGGCAACTTTTCAGTAGCTGTTGTCCATCTCTCGGCAACTTTCAGTAGCTGTTGTCCATCTCTCGGCAACTTTTTAGTAGCTGTTGTCCATCTCTCGGCAACTTTTCAGTAGCTGTTGTCTATCTCTCGGTAGTTTTTCAGTAGCTGTTGTCCATCTCTCGGCAACTTTTCAGTAGCTGTTGTCCATCTCTCGGCAACTATTCAGTAGCTGTTGTCCATCTCTCGGCAACTTTTCAGTAGCTGTTGTCAATCTCTCGGCAACTTTTCAGTAGCTGTTGTCCATCTCTCGGCAACTATTCAGTAGCTGTTGTCCATCTCTCGGCAACTTTTCAGTAGCTGTTGTCCATCTCTCGGCAACTTTTCAGTAGCTGTTGTCCATCTCTCGGCAACTATTCAGTAGCTGTTGTCCATCTCTCGGCAACTTTTCAGTAGCTGTTGTCCATCTCTCGGTAGTTTTTCAGTAGCTGTTGTCCATTTCTCGGCACCTTTTCAGTAGCTGTTGTCCATCTTTCGGCAACTTTTCAGTAGCTGTTGTACATCTCTCGGCAGTTTTTCAGTAGCTGTTGTCCATCTCTCGGCAACTTTTCAGTAGTTGTTGTCCATCTCTCGGCAACTTTTCAGTAGCTGTTGTCCATCTCTCGGCACCTTTTCAGTAGCTGTTGTCCATTCTTGGCAACTTTTCAGTAGCTGTTGTCCATCTCTCAGCAACTTTTCAGTAGCTGTTGTCCATCTCTCGGCAACTTTTTAGTAGCTGTTGTCCATCTCTCGGCAACTTTTTAGTAGCTGTTGTCCATCTCTCGGCAACTTTTTAGTAGCTGTTGTCCATCTCTCGGCAACTTTTCAGTAGCTGTTGTCCATCTCTCGGCACCTTTTCAGTAGCTGTTGTTCATCTCTCGGCAACTTTTCAGTAGCTGTTGTCCATCTCTCGGCAACTTTTCAGTAGCTGTTGTCCATCTCTCGGCAACTTTTCAGTAGCTGTTGTCCATCTCTTGGCAACTTTTCAGTAGCTGTTGTCCATCTCTCGGCAACTTTTCAGTAGCTGTTGTCCATCTCTCGGCAACTATTCAGTTGCTGTTGTCCATCTCTCGGCAACTTTTCAGTAGCTGTTGCCTATCTCTCGGCAACTTTTCAGTAGCTGTTGTCCATCTCTCGGCAACTTTTCAATAGCTGTTGTCCATCTCTCGGCAACTTTTCATTTGCTGTTGCCCATCTCTCGACAACTTTTCAGTAGCTGTTGTCCATCTCTCGGCAGTTTTTCGGCAACTTTTCAGCCGCTTGGTCACACGGCTCCTCGGCACTTTTTTTGCTTGTCGGCTTCTCGGCACTTTTCGGTCGCTCGGCCCCTCTTTAGCTTCTCGGCCACCCGACCCCTTTTTCGCTAAAAACCATCAGTTAAACATATCTGCAGTCACGCGTATATCGTCATATTTTAGAGAGAAAATCGTTCATATGTAACTCTGGAGTTAGTCAAAGAGAGATTAGTAGTATAATTCACAGAAAGGATCATGTACATTCTTTGATTTTTGCACCGAAAAGTGTCGAAAGTCGTGTGTCTGATGATAGCAGGAGATTAACAGATTAAGATTATATCACCTGATGTTTACCTGTTTATGTACTTTAAATGACTTAATAAAAACTACGATGGCAGTTGTACAATTTTTTGTTTTAAAATCCCACTCTATAATAATTTTATTTATTTATTTATTATTTATTTATTTATTTATTTATTTATTTATTTATTTATTTATTTTTATTTGCACTTAAAGTCCTTATCATTAACGAATGATATTTTTATTTTCAATATTATTATTATACAATTAATCTCTGTCAGTTGTCAATTGCTTGCCCACTCCTTAGATTGTGGCCTAGACTCGGCTACCTAGAGGCCGAATGATCTGCCGGGCTTTAGACAGTTCAAAGTGCCGAGGGGGCGAATGAGCTACCTCGACTCGGCTGTCAAAAAGGCCGAGCTGTGGACAGCTCCTTGTGCCGAGGGGCCTGATCGGTTGCCGAGACTCAGCTTTCAGGGAACCAAGCTGTGGACAGCTCCAGTTGCTGAGGGGCGGAGAGATGGGCAACTTTTCGGCCACTAGTTGTCCACAACTCGGCCCCTTGTCAGCCGGGTCTCGCCGCTCTTTTTCGTTAGCTCAGTGTTAAACTTTCGACAGACCTGTACTGTATATCGGACAATGTGCTTCGGTATCATGTTCTGAGCGGTCAGCGACCACGTGTTATTGCTAGGTAAAGGGACCGATCTCGCTACTAACTGAGTCACTAGAGTGGTACATAACAACAAGAAAAACATGATGAATATTTACTTCATTAATACATTGAAAGTGTAAAAACTTTTTACGCTGCACAATCAGACGTTTTTGGTTTACAATAGGTACTGAGGTCGATCCCGAGTTTGGTCGCGCTTGTCTGTAGAGATTGAAGATCCGTCTCGGAGAGGGTAGGAGTTCTGGAATACACAACGGACCCTTCAAAGAACCAGTTATCGGTAACTCTTCCACAATAGGGGGCTAATACGTAATTACCATTTACAGCATAATCCAGAATTCTCCATTGGGATGAAGCCTGTGTCCCATCTGTGAACTAGTGTAATTAAGTAGTCCCCCTTTACCAGGGTCGGTCTGCTCGACTGTCTCGTTAACTTCTCGGTGCACGATCCCGCCTTGGATGGCATGGACGTCAAACTTCTCATTCACCCTGTACATACTGTAAATAGACGGACTAGTCATCGGTGAAAACTGGTGATCTGACAATCAAAGCAGTCATAAAGAGGGTTCTTACCCCGAACGATGTACCAGGACCCGTTAAGTTGGTCCAGAGTGAAATCTTTGACGTAAGTTGGCGGAGGTCTGCAGACAACAGGTGGGTTTGGTGGTACAAGCGGGATGCAGTCATGCTCTGTCGACACACATTTCATAAAATCGTCAAATATTTTATCTTCGTACGAGTAGAGACACCTAAACATACATGTTTGGTTGGTTTCTCCACATTCTGTGATGCAGAACAAAGCTGTATGGCAGTTCTGGTCCTCCATACAATCTTTAGACTGCTCAAAACAATTCATCAGCATGCAGGGAATGTTTGGTCCCGCGGCATCACAAACTCCAACACAAAATAAAACAGCTAACAACTTGAACGCCTCCATTTTATCAGTGATTCTGTTTTGCTAGCTATAATGCTTATCTATAGGTCTTATCATGGCCGTTAACCCTGAGTAAGAGTACACTTGTCACACTTTTATATTATTTTATTCTATATAGATAACAATGTCGGTTAAATATTTACAAGTTCAAATACCAGTAACTCGTACAAACATCCGCTGTACGCCTATCCAAAGACGGGCAAAACCAAATTAATGAACTAGTAATTCGTTTTATTTTAGACCGATACAAACATCCGCTGTACGCCTATCCAAGGACGGCCACATACCAAATTAATATACTAGTAACTGGTTTTATTTTAGACGGATACAAACATCCGCTGTACGCCTATCCAAGGACGGCCACATACCAAATTAATATACTAGTAACTCGTTTTATTTAGACGGATACAAACATCCGCTGTTGTATGTTAGACCAGTAAAAACATCCGCTGTACGTCTACCCAAGGATGGCCACATACCAAATTAATATACATGTACTAGTAACTGGTTTTATTTTAGACGGATACAAACATCCGCTGTACGTCTACCCAAGGATGGCCACATACCAAATTAATATACTAGTAACTGGTTTTATTTTAGACGAATACAAACATCCGCTGTACGCCTATCCAAGGACGGCCACATACCAAATTAATATACTAGTAACTCGTTTTATTTTAGACGGATACAAACATCCGCTGTACAGTTGTATGTTAGACCAGTAAAAACATCCGCTGTACGTCTACCCAAGGATGGCCACATACCAAATTAATATACTAGTAACTGGTTTTATTTTAACGGATACAAACATCCGCTGTACGCCTATCCAAGGACGGCCACATACCAAATTAATATACTAGTAACTGGTTTTATTTTAACGGATACAAACATCCGCTGTACGCCTATCCAAGGACGGCCACATACCAAATTAATATACTAGTAACTGGTTTTATTTAAGACGGATAAAAACATCCGCTGTACGCCTATCCAAGGACGGCCACATACCAAATCAATGTACTAGTAACTGGTTTTATTTTAGACCGGTACAAACATCCACTGTACGCCTATCCAAGGACGACCACAACCAAATTAATGTACTAGTAACTGGTTTTATTTTAGACCGGTACAAACATCCGCTGTACGCCTATCCACAACCACAACCAAAATAAATTATTCTAGTAACTCGTTTTATTTAAGACCGGTACAAACATCCGCTGTACGCCTATCCAAGAACGGTCACAAACAAATTAACATACTGGTCACTCGTTTTATTTTAGATCGGTACAAACATCCGCTGTACACTTATCCAAGGACGCTGACAACCAAATCATTGTGAATCTTTAATGTTTAGAGACAGTCGTTTTCATAAATAACTTTTATACTTTTTAAATTTTAGAAACCTAATTTTGATATTTTATTTTGAAAACAAAAAGTGCATTTAAAAACATTTTTATTTTTATTTTTACTTTTTCTGTCATTCTCCTACATAGAGAAAACTTTACATTTTTAACTAAAAATCAGCTGTAATATGTTCCCTTGGTGACCCCATATGCATATAAAACTTAAAAAGTTCAACTAAGATCAACAATTACAATGCAAATCACAAATCTATATATTACACTTGTTATTGGAATTGGTTTTCAAAATATCCATTTTATATGATATGAAGTATGTAATTTTGAAGTTTTGAGGTGTTTTAATTTGTAAAAAAAGGGGCATTAGGATCACATTATTTAAAAGTGAACAAACTGATCAAGTCTATGACACAGGCGTGATTCAGGCGTGAATATCAATGATTTAGAACATGAGGTCTAAAACGGGTGTCCTAAGTCTTAGTCTAATCACGATATTTGTAAATTTGCCGATTTTTTCTCTATATACAGAAATAAATGTGATTATTTCAATTTTTCATGTATTTTTCCTTGTTAGTATTTTTGTTTTTAAACACAAATATTGTGGTTATTTTATGAGACACCAAATGATAATATAACAATTTTAGTTAATGACTGTCTATTAGTATAAAAGACGAACAATAATATAGTAGTAACTCGTTTTATTTTATACCGATACAAACATCCGCTGTACGCTTATCCAAGGACGGCCACATACTAGTAACTCGTTTTATTTTATACCGATACAAACATCCGCTGTACGCTTATCCAAGGACAGTCACATACTAGTAACTTGTTTTATTTTATACCGATAAAAACATCCGCTGTACGCTTATCCAAGGACAGTCACATACTAGTAACTCGTTTTATTTTATACCGATACAAACATCCGCTGTATGCTTATCCAAGGACAGTCACATACTAGTAACTCGTTTTATTTTATACCGATACAAACATCCGCTGTACGCTTATCCAAGGACGGTCACATACTAGTAACTCGTTTTATTTTATACCGATACAAACATCCGCTGTACGCTTATCCAAGGACAGTCACATACTAGTAACTCGTTTTATTTTATACCGATACAAACATACGCTGTACGCTTATCCAAGGACAGTCACATACTAGTAACTCGTTTTATTTTAGACCGATACAAACATCCGCTGTACGCTTATCCAAGGACAGTCACATACTAGTAACTCGTTTTATTTTATACCGATACAAACATCCGCTGTACGCTTATCCAAGGACGGTCACATACTAGTAACTCGTTTTATTTTATACCGATACAAACATCCGCTGTACGCCTATCCAAAGACGGTCACAACATGTATGTTCTACTTGCAAATCACAAATTTTCTTCAAAGATATGTATGTTTTCACTCATATCGAGACGTCACAAACTATAGGTGAAAGCCTCTCTCTCTCTCTCTCTCTCTCTCTCTCTCTCTCTCTCTCTCTCTCTCTCTAAAACAGCAAACCACTGCGGTATCGTGTGTAGGAGGTAGAGAGTTTGATTCCCGGCTGGGTCCTGCCTTGAAAAAGGTATTGGTTATTCTTTTACTCAGCAGTTACGGGGTCCTTCGGAAGAGACCTTAAAAACCGTGTCATAGAACGTTAAGGAACCCTCCCTGCACATAGCACTGGACACAATTTTAAATCAATTCCAACTTTCGATACACCTTTGATTTTGTTGATAAAATTTTGCGGGAAAAACAGCGTGTAGGCTATCTTGCACAGGGGGGTACAAGATGGAAATATCTTGCACCTCTCTTTTTATGGATTTTTCTATCTGGGGCGCAAGAAAAAAATGTGTACCACTTCACATAAAGCTTATGACGTATCCATTCAATCAATCTTAAAGAATAAAAATAAAAATAAAAAATGCTCATAATCTTCAACAGTTTTTGTATCACAGAATTAAGAAAATATAAACATCACCGTTTATGTTAAATAACACAGTATTTTCAACTCTACATCAAGACCACCTGCTTCTATACATAACTCTATATATTTTATGCTCTACAATACTACTATAGGCAAACAATATTCACTGCCCGCTTGACCTTTGATTTAGATATGTAATATGGAAAATTGCATTTTTTTCATAACACCTATCAAGTGCCTTTTATTTTAGTCAGGGGGTAGATCCCAAAAATGTGACACCCCCTAAACTGTTTTGTTAAAAGCAGGAAACATGGTGGATTTTATTGTCCTATATGTACTTAGTTAGGCTAGGTAGGTTTCCATCTTGACTTTATCCGTTTAATGAAAATATGGCTGACAATCCAAGAAGGACGCCAAAAAAGATCATTTAAGTGTAAAAATTCAATATCAAATCAACCACTAAACCTTTTTATATGAAATTTGGTATTTGATCAATTAAATATTTTTTATAACTAATTTTCCATGAATAAAAATTAGTTGTAAAATTCAATATGGCCGCCGTTATCAAGATGGCCGACTTATAATCATCACTCTGCATTTTAAACCAAATACAACAAAGGATGTCATTATTTCATAATATAAAACCAATGTATTGTATTTATGGATATGTACTTAGTCAGGCTAGGTATGTTTCCACCTTGAATTGTACATCTTAGATTGGCAGCCATATTTTCATTAAACGGAAAAAGTCAAGGTGGAAACATACCTAGCCTGACTAAGTACATATAGGGCAATAAGATCTACCATGTTTCCTGCTTTTAACAAAAAAGTTTAGGGGGTCAATAAAAAGGCTACTTTTTTTAGATCTGCCCCCTGCCTAATCAGCGGATCCTTCTATATGAAAATTCCTGATGGAAGGTCAACCACTTGGACTACGCGTACGGTAGCTCAGTTGGTAGAGTGCTCGCTCCGTAACTGGGAGGTCGTGGGATCTTTTGACCAAGATTTAAAAGAGGGTAGTGACCGTTCTTTCACCAACCACTCGGCATTACGAAATGAATTACTGTTCAACTTCAAAAAGGCCCCGTGTTACGACGGGCTTGTCACTAACTGAGAACCCTAGTGTAAATGTTGTTAGTTGTCATATGCTGATTTTGAATGCATTTTTTTTAATAAAAATTCAAAAACAGCACATGACAATGCCATCAGAGCAACGCATGGGCAAAATTCCTGCAACTTCACATATAGCTGGCGACGTCTGGATATAAGTGAAATATTTGGAGGCGTAACACAATTACTCAACTCCTAATGAAAGGTCAAACAGAGAGGTTATGTTGTTTTCCTATTCACCTCAGTAGACATCATAAAATGCACACTTGTACAGGTATATATAAAGATTATAATATACGTACTGTCACCTTTAGCGGTTTTTCCACGTTTACCTTCATACCTTTAATGGCAGTAGAGAGACATAAACTCGTCTATTTATTAACTACCTGAGTCAGGTATGAATTACCTACTTCACAATACACAAAAGGAATACACATTCAGGTTTACGTAATGTAACGTGCAGGGGTTACCATGCCGGAAAGTCACGAAGGTATTCGAGTTAACCCGTTTCCTGTTTCGGTTTCTTTACGGACACACCCGGGATGGATGTTATCACATCAATAGTAAAATGTATCATTTTCTCTCTAGGATTTCTCTGGATTTTATCTGTCTGTGTCAACTCACAAACAACACAAAGTGATGACGTCACAACATCATCAGGTAAGTTTTGGAGGAATGTTTAATATTCTTAAGTTTTGAACATAACTTCTTTACCGGGAATCAGAGACAGGTAACATTAGTTATATATACGTCTCTGCTAGAATGATATAAACAAACAGATAAATAAATTTAAATTAATAATCAATTATATGAATAAATAAATGAATAAATAAATAAATATAAATTTAAATAGATAACTACATAAAATAAATAAATAAAATGAGAAATGTAGAGTATTTGTTTTTTTAGAGGCATTTAGACTGAATAAAATATAAGTAAATAAATTTAAATTGAAAATAAACAAATAAATTAAATTATGAGACATTTAAAGTATTTTTTTCTGGAGGCAGGTAGACTGGATACAAGATACCACGTCCATTTTATTTTAGAAAACCTCAAACAAATTAATTAGCTGTGACCAGAAATAAATCCTGTGTCCTGCATGCTTTAGTTTAACTTAATATGGGCAAACAACATTGACTTGTCTGTTTGACCTTTCATTGGTAATATTCATATAAGATTGTCCACCAGATACAAATGGTTCGTGTTAGAATCCATTGTTTATACATAGGCAATGCATATCCCCCTGTAGACAAATAAACAACTGTGTCCCTTTAACGTAAATATACTGGTTCATCATAACTATTAAAATAACAGGTCAACCGGACAGGTCAATGTTGTTTTCCTATGTATATAAACATCACTTTGTGTGTATTTACTGTCAGTTTAATAACAAGGTAAATCGGATTGTGTCTCACTTCAAATCGTGATTCAATTCAAATATTTTAAAATTTAAATTAAATTTAAAATTGATATTCATTTATTCAGTTCGTGATTTAGTATAACAGGAACAAAAAATATAAAGTTTAAAATTTAAATTTAAGTCACGTGATCATTGATATTTTTATGTAATAGATATGTGATCTACACCGTTCAATTCATTATACACGTATGTACATGACAAATCGTTTAGATACATCACTGTGGTTTTTTTAGTTAGAACCCTTGGAATTGCGATAACCGATAACAGATGGCAGAAAAGTTTTTTTTTAAATCTAAAATATGCTCCTAAAATTGTTATTGTTCCAGTTTCCATTAAAATCTGTCCGCCAATCGATGTGTTTTATATGTTTTGATATGGAACAGAACCCAATCATTACAACATCTTCAAAGTGCCTTCTTAATATGTTTCTAATCAGAACTCTCTCTCTCTCTCTCTCTCGCTCTCTCTCTTTCTCTCTCCAGGCTCTCTCTCTCTCTCGGTGTGTATGTCATCTTTTCCATACCAGGGTGTCGCTTGGATGGCCATATTAACAATAACTTTACTTAACATTTAGATGAGAAATACTTGCTTCAATGATCCGTGAACAAATTAAAATCAACCATAGTTAGTTAAACATTTAACAAACAGGTATTTACATCCGTATATAGATCACACTGCATTGATAATTGCCGTTCTCGTACAAAATCTATCGACTATGATTCCAAAATACCCTACCCTTTTATTGTCTTAACCCCTAGAAATAACTGCTTTCCATGACAATTTCGGTCCACAAACTAGGAATTCAAGTTTTTTACACACTCTACTTCTTAATATCATCACGTTTCTGTTTTTCTACTTCCGGTTTCAATTGTTACTGGTCAGATAACCAAGCTCCTCATTTCAACAAGGTCACTTCAAATTATCAAGGGTTTTTGGGTGACCCGGATCCTTTCTTATGTTGAATTTAAATACTTTTCTCAATATTCCAGGCACCCAAGTATAATGTTGATTTATGTTCAGGTATTATCCTATGTCATACGATTTAAGTGTTTCTTTATAATCATATGGAATTCGTTTGACCAAAACCACTAAATTTGCTACCTAGCAGACAACCGGAAGTGCTTAAACAAAGGGAAGTAACTCTCAATATAGAAAATTTGTCAATTATTTTTAGGATCTATACTTTTACACCACGTCACTTCACTCCACTCCCTCGTCAAGTTTGCACAATGCATACGTGTACAAGTCCCCCGCGGAGAAACACCCAGTCTATCCCCCCACCCGTGTTATGCATGCATATGCATTTGTCGCTCCACAACCAAGAACTGACAGCATCGATATACAGTAAGCGTGAGCAGACTTTAAAAGGTAAAAAAAACTAAGTAACCCCATTCCACTTCTTTGGCAACTATGCACACAAGTTCCCCCAGTTACATCCTCCTGTCTTTTTGTCCTGTGTTGCGTTATGTATAATGTATGTAAATCCCCTTCCCCCCCCCCCCCCCAACACACACACACACACACACACACACACACACACACACACCACCACCACCACCACCATCCTAAAAGTGACTGCCGATATACAGTAAAAAGTGAAACACGTAACACCACTTCACTAGATTTTCGTTTTGTCCTGTGTTAGTTATTGTGTATGTTAATGGTCCTGAGTCATAATCTCTTGCTGGGGTTGTATAAATTATAAAGTATATTGTACATACTCTAAGGTAATGCACGGATAAATGACATATAATGTCACCATTAGCCGGGCGGCGAGCGGGAGAAGGTTACACAGTACAGATATGTCTAAAGTTCAACACTGAGCTAACGATTTAGTACCGAATCGACGCCTCCTCTCAATCTCTCGTTTCGTTATGACTCAGATATGACAGCAGATAACGATCTGTCGACAGCTTTATCGATCACTAGCTGACCAAATGTCGACCATTCGGCAGTCGATCTTCGACTCTCGTTCATCAGCTCGGTATTAATCTTTCAACAGGTCTGTATTGTATATATCTTTTATTATGGCTGTCATATATCACTTTTTGAATTAAATCATAAAACACATCCAAAAAGTGATATATGACATTGTTATTTAAAAATGAGGCATGTATCATCTCCATACATTTTGTACATGGTTCATTTCCTGCTTCCAAACAAGGCATTATCGGTTGAATGATTCCCACTAGGGGTAGATGTTTCTTGTAGTTTTTTGGAAATTACCATCGGTGAACTCTCCGGATAATCTGGTTTCCTATACCATTCCAAAACTAACTGAACGGTTCTCACTCGGACTATGTCCTATTTGTTCGGAAATTGTCAGCGCGTCGTTGAATTAAGATCGGTGACATAAGAAGCTATGGTTTTCTCCCCATTCCAGAACTGACTGAACGGTTTTCATCGGAGCTTATTCGAGTTTTTGAAAATTGACAGCGCGTCGTTGATTTAAGATCAATGTTCTGTAGCAACTCCTAATGAAGTCCAATGAATAATGAAGTCTAGTCGTCGAAATTGTAAACGCTTAATGAAGTCCGGTCTTGATTAGGATTTGTTACAATGGTCTCTCTTTATACTCTGGCTTCCCCTACCATTCCAGAACTGACCGGATCGATACCACCGACACCTGTGAAATGTTGACAGGGGTGTAAAACACTGCACAAGCAACAAACCCAAAGAATACCTGATTTTTTTTTACAAATTATTTCTTAACCAAGATTTTTCTTTAACTTACAAATCTTGCAAATTTAAATTCTGAATAATTTTGTTATTTTTCAAAATATTCGTGATTTTAAGGAACCATTTTGAAGATTATCTTTAGTTATTACATTCTTAATTGTGAAAAAAAATTGAAGTACAATAAAATATTTCAAAAGTTTTCAAATTTTAGTTTAGGAAAATCTTAGTTAAGGAAAATCTTAGTTTAGGACTGATTATGAAACTAGGACCAAAACATTGATTTACTAATATTGTTATGAACCAGTTAAGAGTAATAAGTTGGATTAGTATAAATTTATCGGATCTTTTCACTTCCGCGTATTATTAAAATATTTATAGTTATGGCGTGGTTGCTTGGTAACGGCGTTTTATTTACACATTTAGGGACGTTATAAACTGTTGTTATAGTATTTATAGTTTTTGTCGCAAATGCAGTACAGACCTGTCCAAAGTTTAACACTAAGTTAACGAGTTATTATCAAATCGGCAGCTTTTCGAGAAAATATTTATTTCAAACGGATGCATTTATCGTGGTATAGGGTATATGAATGATGAGAAATATTATATTATAACCCGGTATTAAATTCAAGTTTCTAGTTTCCGTCCGTCCAAAAATCTTATATGTGCTAATTCTACAAAGCAATATTTCACAAATCATTCTAAAAAGCATCAGGATCGATAGCTTACCCGAGCTAATTTTTCTGGGAGTTATGGCCCTTTGATATATTTAAAATAGTAAAAGTTCTAAAACACATGATTGGAGCCAATATTTCATGTGATATATATTTTATATAGCTCTAAGCTAATACTGTAAACCGCTTTATATTGGCGCATACTTATTTTAGCGATTGATGAATGATGAACATATTAGCGCAGTTTAGTTTTAGCGTAATCAATGCCAGTCTGAACTGTTTAATATCGCTTTATACTACTGAATTTTCTCTCCTAAAACCGCAACTTTAAGAAAAAAAGTTTGAGAAGGGGGGGGGGGGGCAGTATGCGATATGTTACATGAAGATTTTAAAAATAAATGTTACTTTGATTTGTTTGACTTTTACTAAGAGAAAATCTTGGTAACTGATCCAGGAAGCCAACAGAAAGACTGATGACGCCAATTGTGCTAAAATAAAACTGCCGCTTAAAAAAAACACAGTTTACAGTAATTCATTCATTCCCTGGAATTTTGATACAATATGGGTCAAGCGAAGCATCAGGAGATGTGCATATCATTAAGTTGGTTTGCTTATTTTTTTTCTTGGAATCATTGCCCTTTGAACGTAAGTGCAAATCACAAAAAAGAACCGGCTGGCGGGGGATCCTAATTAAACTAGAAAAACTGTGAGACACAAGCTCACAAAAAATACCCCCCCCCCCCCGCTCCCAAAAATCCATCGGATCAAATTTTTAAATAGACGGTGCACATCTACATTATATCACAAAGATTGTGTGAAAGTTTCATGAAAATCCATTGAAGGGTTTAGGAGGAGTTGCGGATAAGAGAAGTACCCTAAGGTGTGACTGAAGGACGGACACACGGACGGACACCCCTATCACTATATACCCCCCCCCCCCCCCAACTTTTTAAGCGGGGGGTATTATAAGTTACATGGTTTGTAAGTGTCCGGTACGGAATGATACAGGGTCAGTAGGAAAGATACTGGGTGAGACGAACCCGGTATGTTTTCTACTGACCGTGTATCATTCCGTACCAGACACTTACAAACCATGTAACTTTTTTACCCTACCGATGACCCGGGGCTATTGAAAAAGGTTTTTAAAATGCTACCAATGTCAATGAATGAAATTAAAAAAATTATTATTTGGGTGCAATAAAATACTGCCGTGGCCAAAAAATACTTAAATTAGCTTATTAACGAACTCTAGCAGTCTTTCCTTTGGCTTTCATTGTTTCAAAATACTACTTCCATGCGTTTTAACTCACTATATTCAGCAGAAGGTTCAGCAAACCATGTATTTACGGTCGCCATTTTGGTTGACGTTTACGTTAGAGACAGGGGACGTAACTCTAACCCACCCAGTATGAGCCTTACTGACCCAGTATTTTTCGCGTGCGGCTATGTACGAAATAATACTAGGTTGGTCATGTGATTCGATTTAGCCAATCATTTCCATAGATTTCAGAGGTAGGGTAAAATGAAGTTACTTGTGTGTATTGGAATCGTACATATTTAACACTAGCCATGTATAAGGTGGTTCCTCTTATATGATTATTCCTAGTTTTACATCAAATGGGCAGGTCAATGTTGTATTTTAGTTTACGTGTCATGTCTATAGATTGAATAATGATTCTTTGATTAAAAACTATTAAAATATTTAACGTTGGTGAGTGTAGCTATCTAAACGGGGGGTACTTACTCTTCAGGACATACGGCCTCAATTTCCGTCCACGTGATTAATCTTATTTGCCAGCTTCAATGTTTCCTATTTGCTTTCGGATTGTTGTTTTGACATGAAATGGTATGTTTGTTTTAACTTTGCTGTGGGTTTGGGATTTGGACATGGATTGTTATGTTTTATGTATTTATTTATTTATTTATTTATTTATTATTTGTTACAGATTACACACCGTGTCCAGCCGGTCAAACGTTGTGTGGTAATGGCACTGGTTGTTATCCTGTCAACTATGAATGTGATGGTATCGTAGACTGCAGCGACGGTTCTGATGAGCTTAATTGTCCTAGTGAGTGAAATACATATAACATCAGTACACAAATACAACTGTCCTAGTGAGTGAAATACATATAACATCAGTACACAAATACATCTGTCCTAGTGAGTGAAATACATATAACATCAGTACACAAATACATCTGTCCTAGTGAGTGAAATACATATACCATCAGTACACAAATACATCTGTCCCAGTGAGTGAAATACATATAACATCAGTACACAAATACATCTGTCTTAGTGAGTGAAATACATATAACATCAGTACACAAATACAACTGTCCTAATGAGTGAAATACATATAACATCAGTACACAAATACATATGTCCTAATGAGTGAAACACATATAACATCAGTACACAAATACAACTGTCCTAGTGAGTGAAATACATATAACATCAGTACACAAATACATCTGTCCTAGTGAGTGAAATACATATAACATCAGTACACAAATACATCTGTCTTAGTGAGTAAAATACATATAACATCAGTACAAAGATACATCTGTCCTAGTGAGTGAAATACATAAAATCAGTACACAAATACATCTGTCATAGTGAGTGAAATACATATAACATCAGTACACAAATACAACTGCCCTAGTGAGTGAAATACATATAACATCAGTACACAAATACATCTGTCCTAGTGAGTGAAATACATATAACATCAGTACACAAATACATCTGTCCTAGTGAGTGAAATAAATATAACATCAGTACACAAATACAACTGTCCTAGTGAGTGAAATACATATAACATCAGTACACAAATACATCTGTCCTAGTGAGTAAAATACATATAACATCAGTACACAAATACATCTGTCCTAGTGAGTAAAATACATATAACATCAGTACACAAATACATCTGTCCTAGTGAGTGAAATACATATAACATCAGTACACAAATACATCTGTCCTAGTGAGTAAAATACATATAACATCAGTACACAAATACATCTGTCCTAGTGAGTAAAATACATATAACATCAGTACACAAATACATCTGTCCTAGTGAGTGAAATACATATAACATCAGTACACAAATACATCTGTCCTAGTGAGTAAAATACATATGACATCAGTACACAAATACATCTGTCCTAGTGAGTGAAATACATATAACATCAGTACACAAATACATCTGTCCTAGTGAGTGAAATACATATAACATCAGTACACAAATAAATCTGTCCTAGTGAGTGAAATACATATAACATCAGTACACAAATACAACTGCCCTAGTGAGTGAAATAAATAAAATCAGAACACAAATACATCTTTCCTAGTGAGTGAAATACATATAACATCAGTACACAAATACATCTGTCCTAATGAGTGAAATACATATAACATCAGTACACAAATACACCTGTCCTAGTGAGTGAAATGCATATAACATCAGTACACAAATACATCTGTCCTGGTGAAATACATATAACATCAGTACACTAATACATCTGTCCTAGTGAGTGAAATACATATAACATCGGTACACAAATACATCTGTCCTAGTGAGTGAAATAGATATAAAATCAGTACACTAATACAACTGTCCTAGTGAGTGAAATACATATAACATCAGTACACAAATACAACTGTCCTAGTGAGTGAAATACATATAACATCAATTCACAAATACATCTGTCCTAGTGAGTGAAATACATATAATATCAGTACACAAATACATCTGTCCTAGTGAGTGAAATACATATAACATCAGTACACAAATACATCTGTCCTAGTGAGTGAAATACATATAACATCAGTACACAAATACATCTGTCCTAGTGAGTGAAATACATATAACATCAGTACACTAATACAACTGTCCTAGTGAGTGAAATACATATAACATCAGTAAACAAATACAACTATCAGAGTGAGTGAAATACATATAACATCATACACAAATACATCTGTCCTAGTGAGTGAAATACATATAATATCAGTACACAAATACATCTGTCCCAGTGAGTGTGAAATACATATAACATCAGTACACAAATACATCTGTCCTAGTGAGTGAAATACATATAACATCAGTACACAAATACATCTGTCCTAGTAAGTGAAATACATATAACATCAATACACAAATACATCTGTCCTAGTTAGTGAAATACATATAACATCAGTACACAAATACATCTGTCCTAGTGAGTGAAATACATATAACATCAGTACACAAATACATCTGTCCTAGTGAGTGAAATACATATAACATCAGTACACAAATACATCTGTCCTAGTGAGTGAAATACATATAACATCAGTACACAAATACATCTGTCCTAGTGAGTGAAATACATTAACATCAGTACACAAATACATCTGTCTTAGTGAGTGAAATACATATAACATCAGTACACAAATACAACTGTCCTAGTGAGTGAAATACATATAACATCAGTACACAAATACATCTGTCCTAATGAGTGAAATACATATAACATCAGTACACAAATACATCTGTCTAGTGAGTGAAATACATATAACATCAGTACACAAATACAACTGTCCTAGTGAGTGAAATACATATAACATCAGTACACAAATACATCTGTCCTAGTGAGTGAAATACATATAACATCAGTACACAAATACATCTGCCCTAATGAGTGAAATACATATAAAATCAGTACACAAATACATATGTCCTAGTGAGTGAAATACATATAACACCAGTACATAGATACATCTGTCCTAGTGAGTGAAATAAATATAACATCAGTACACAAATACATCTGTCTAGTGAGTGAAATACATATAACATCAGTACACAAATACTTCTGTCTAAGTGAGTGAAATACATATAATATCAGTACACAAATACATCTGTCTTAGTGAGTGAAATACATATAACATCAGTACACAAATACATCTGTCCTAGTGAGTGAAATACATATAACATCAGTACACAAATACAACTGTCCTAGTGAGTGAAATACATATAACATCAGTACACAAATACATCTGTCCTAGTGAGTGAAATACATATAAAATCAGTACACAAATACATCTGTCCTAGTCAGTGAAATACATATAACATCAGTACACAAATACAACTGTCCTAGTGAGTGAAATACATATAATATCAATACACAAATACAACTGTCCTAGTGAGTGAAATACATATAACATCAGTACACAAATACATCTGTCCTAGTGAGTGAAATACATATAACATCAGTACACAAATACATCTGTCCTAGTGAGTGAAATACATATAACATCAGTACACAAATACATCTGTCTTAGTGAGTGAAATACATATAACATCAGTACACAAATACAACTGTCCTAGTGAGTGAAATACATATAACATCAGTACACAAATACATCTGTCCTAGTGAGTAAAATACATATAACATCAGTACACAAATACATCTGTCCTAGTGAGTAAAATACATATAACATCAGCACACAAAAACATCTGTCCTTATGAGTGAAATACATATAACATCAGCACACAAATACATCTGTCCTTGTGAGTGAAATAAATATAACATCAGTATACAAATACATCTCTCCTAGTGAGTGAAATACATATAACATCAGTTCACAAATACAACTGTCCTAGTGAGTGAAATAAATATTACATCAGTACACAAATACAACTGTCCTAGTGAGTGAAATAAATAATATCAGTACACAAATACATCTGTCCTAGTTTGTGAAATACATATAACATCAGTACACAAATACATCTGTCCTAGTGAGTGAAATACATATAACATCAGTACACAAATACATCTGTCCTAGTGAGTGAAATACATATAACATCAGTACACAAATACATCTCTCCTAGTGAGTGAAATGAATAAAATCAGTACACAAATACATCTGTCCTAGTGAGTGAAATACATATAACATCAGTACACAAATACAACTGTCCTAGTGAGTGAAATACATATAACATCAGTACACAAATACATCTGTCCTAGTGAGTGAAATACATATCACATCAGTACACAAATAAACCTGTCCTAGTGAGTGAAATACATATAACATCAGTACACAAATACATCTGTCCTAGTGAGTGAAATACATATAACATCAGTACACAAATACATCTGTCCTAGTGAGTGAAATACATATAACATCAGTACACAAATACATATGTCCTAGTGAGTGAAATACATATAACATCAGTACACAAATACATATGTCCTAGTGAGTGAAATACATATAACATCAGTACACAAATACATCTGTCCTAGTTTGTGAAATACATATAACATCAGTACACAAATACATCTCTCCTAGTGAGTGAAATGAATAAAATCAGTACACAAATACATCTGTCCTAGTGAGTGAAATACATATAACATCAGTACACAAATACATCTGTCCTAGTGAGTGAAATACATATAACATCAGTACACAAATACATCTGTCTTAGTGAGTGAAATACATATAACATCAGTACACAAATACATCTGTCCTAGTGAGTGAAATACATATAACATCAGTACACAAATACATCTGTCCTAGTGAGTGAAATACATATAACATCAGTACACAAATACATCTGTCCTAGTGAGTGAAATACATATAACATCAGTACACAAATAAATCTGTCCTAGTGAGTGAAATACATATAACATCAGTACACAAATACATCTGTCCTAGTGAGTGAAATACATATAACATCAGTACATAAATACATCTGTCCTAGTGAGTGAAATACATATAACATCAGTACACAAATACATCTGTCCTAGTGAGTGAAATACATATAACATCAGTCCACAAATACATCTGTCCTAGTGAGTGAAATACATATAACATCAGTACACAAATACATCATATCACTGATCTATGGAAACATGAAGCTTAATTGGTAAAGGGTAGGACTCGAGTTTCAAAGGCCGTGAGTTCGAATCCCTACTAATTTTATGACTATCTTCTTTACTCCTAGTGAAGCATACAACGAGACACAGATCTCTCCACTTCGTCCTACTCACATATATATGTATACCAAAACTTCAGCGGCTAAGTATTCCAAAACGGCTGCCAAGTAAATTGGAGCGCCAGCACCATCTAAACAGTCCTCTAACTTGGCCCGCCTATATCTTTTCTTTCCTTTTCAGTTTATCTTCTACAGGTCTCTTGGTCTTCCTATTTTTTCTGGAGTCCAGGTCAATGCAGGCTTTTCACTTTCGTTGTTCTCTTTCTTTGTGTCTTATGTATCTCAATCATCTTGATTTTATTATTAAAGGTCTTCAATACATCACATGATAAAATGTAGGATATTGATTGGATATCTACATAGACAATATTTTGTATAGTTTCTAATTTTTCTTAGCAACCACGCTCCTCCCCTTGACAACACTAGACTTTCGTTGTTCTAGGAAACCGGATTTTTCCTTTTGGCGCTGTCCAACTGCATTTGTTTACAATAATAGCGTCAAAAAAACTATTATGTGACATTTTACGGAGTTACTTAAAAGTAGAATACAAAAACATTGAATTTATATTTTATCTATTTTATAGTGTCATGTGATGTACTAAATACATTTTTAGTACAGGTCCCTTGAGGAGCACCCAATCTTAATCCCCTTATTTTGCCAGTTTTCTTTCTTTTTTACTTCGACTGCCGATTGTAAGAATTATTCACTATTCACTGCCAAAATGGTCAAATTGACCGATGGTAGGGGTCTTTTAATTGACCGATGGTAGGGGTCTTTTACTTTTGAAATTGTGATTATAACATGTACCGGTATTTGACTTGGTACTTGGAGGGACAAGATGTGTGTTTTGGAGACTTAAGTTAATTGTTTTTAATGTACTTATATTGTCTGTATTTTCACAGCACTGCCTCCATCTTGTCCAGAACAACAAAAAAGATGCCCGGATGGAAGTTGTATCAATCCAAACAATGACTGTCCAGTTTTGTTCGTGAATACCACGATTTTTGTTCAGCAATCGTCATCAGATCCGGTAACACCTGCGTCATCGTCCCATGAACCAGACAGTTCCGGTGACAGCGTGCACCTGTCGTCAACAATTCCAGTAATACCCGCGTCATCGTCCCATCAAGCAGACAGTTCCAGCGTGCACCTGTCGTCAACAGATCCAGTAATGCCCGCGTCATCGTCCCATCATCAAGACAGTTTCAGTAGTAGCTTGCACCTGTCGTCAACAGATCACCAAGCAGACATAACACCATCACCGCAAGTGACAACATCGAGTTCAGACATTGAACTTCCAACGAGTTTTCCTTCGAGCCAATTTTCTGTTTCTTACACGGCCGAATATTCAAAACAGACAGTTTCAACATCCAGTGTACCCGCTGACATGGCAACAAACACAAGCATTGCAATTTCACCATCTACACAAACACAAATGACGTCATCATTAAATGTGCAAAGTTCGACAGAATTTTTATCGACGTATTTAACAACCTCGTCCCAATTCTTTTCATATCCAAATAGTTCTATATCAGTAACAAGTGTCAATCATACGTCACGTGACAGAGTGAGCAGTGTTGTCACCAACCAGACATTTTCTACAGTGATCTCATCAGATGACGTCAGATATTCAACTCACATTCAACAAACCTCATCAGACGTTTCAATTTCTGGAATAATTCTGTCGACGTCGACAATTATTCAATCGTCGTCTTTTGTTTCGTCATCGTTTGACACTACAGAAGATTTCATCAGCGTAAGATCATCATCGAAATCGTCTTCATTTATATACACCACAAAAATGACGTCATCAACAGAAACTCCATCTTTGACGTTACAGCCAACAGAAACAACGTCTATTTTACAGTCTACTTCCGATATTAGACCAAGTAAAACAGTTAGTGAAATATATACTTCTTCAATACTGATAAGTGACGCTGTTACGTCACCAGTTAACCGATCTTCAACTGTTTCGCCACCTACCGACGAACCGCTACTTCCATGGGTGATAGCATTAATTGTGTGCGGATCTGTTATATTTTTATATTTGGTTTACCTTCTATACGTTTTGGTGAGTCACATGATGTAATTGCGTTCGCCGCTGTACCACGTGATAACCCTTAACGTTTGTGTGGAACATATTTTAAATAGATATGGAACCACACAAATTGATATTTTTGCGCAAGAACAACGCTTTTTTGCGGAAAATTTGCAAGGTTAACGTTTTTCAAAATGTTGTGAACAAATGTTAAAAGGTATTGATCACGTGGTAAAGCGGCGAACCCAATTTTATTTTATTGTAACATTTTGTTATTTGCTGACAAGTAGGCATTTCAGGCCTAGTAGCCTTGTCAAAGTCCTGAAAGACTTGTCATGGCCGTCATCACAATATTGTTGATAAGTATGATATATCTGTATCCTATATTATTCTGGATATACTTGACATCCCATAGTTCCATGTTCCTTTTACTCCCAGTTTTGATCACACTCCTTGCAGATGTAGCTAGTTAAATAGAAAGTGCTTACCCTTCCAGAGTATCCGGTCTCACCGGTCCCGAGTTATCAAGAATGGCAAGTGAAACTGTTTTCCGAGTCCCTAAAGACACATGTCATCCAAGATACCATAAGGGTTCGCCGCTGTACAACGTGATACCCTATAACGTTTGTGCAAAACACTTATTTCCAAAGGATATGGAATAGCATAACATGACGTTTTCCATGAAAAAGACGTCATTCCGGGAATATGTTACGTTGACTTTTTCCAAAACGTTCCCCCACAAACGTTAAGAGGTATTGATCACGTGGTACAGCGGCGAACTCCATTGGCAATGAACTATATACAAAACATCTATGGCACAATTTTTTCATTACCTCAGTATTCAATGTATATTTTACAACAAAATAAATTCAAAATATTCAATTTTTCTCCCGACCTGTCTACCAATCGGCATTGTTTAAACTGTTGTGTTGTATGATCAGAGTTACCTGAACGCTTAGTAGAGGCACCAAGGGAAGAGAAATTATTTGTACATAATATTGTTTGTGCATTAAAAGTTCGTTTTGTCATGATACAATTTATAATTATCTGTTAATGTACTTTATCGAAAAACTTTGACGAAAATTACATACGAGAAATTCAAATAAGAACAAAACATGACTAAAATGCTCTAAGTTCATGGAACTTTATGACAAATGTGATGACTTCAGTTTTTCTTTTGTCAACTTTCCTTTTCTATGCAGCAATATACCTGCTTCTACTACTTATGGTGTATTTGTTTTTCCAGTTATACGCTATGGTAGAGCTTGTTCCAAATACAGGGGCTTTGTACAATAAAGCAGGCTGCTTCCAAATAAATTGTTGACTCAGGGATATTGCAAGCCTAGGCTTATCAAGGCCCTCTAAAAGTTTTATGGTCATTATCACAGTTATTGTTGATAAGTTTGATGTCTTTGTGTCCAGGACTGCCCTAGATATATTTGCCGCCCCATAGTCCCATGTTCCGTTCACACAATTTTAATTACACACGTGGCGAGTGTAGCTAGCTACACAGTAGGTGATTACCTTTCCGGAGCACCCGACCTCACTTCCCTGGTGGAAGTTCACGTGTCTTACCTAACTTGTCAGTTCCAAAGTTTTTACTTTGCTTCTGGATTGTGATTCGGACATGTATTAGTATGTTTGTTTTGTTTATATTTTTTAAATTTTTTTCTCTTCATTTCAGTGCACTAAAAGACACAAGCTTACGAAGTACAAGATGGATTATAATGAAGACCCGGATGATATCGGTTATAGAAGGAGTATTGTTAAAAGACCTGGGCATGATTATGCTAGCTTTGATAATAAAATTTACTATGAACAACCGGACACACCAGATTCTGAGATAGATAATCCCTTTACGATTAGAAATCTCAGAAATAGTGATTTTAGAAATGTAAATGAATAGTTAATCCTCGTATAAATATTTATACTATTTTTTATATATAAACATTTATACAATATATAATTATATATAATTATTATAACTTTGTATGTTGTTTGTCCAAAAATGTTATTTCATTGAATAGAACTTTGTGTCCCAGTCAAGTAAATTTCACTTATATCGACAAGAGATAGACAAAATGATGCGAATTTTGGTCTTTGCAATGCGCTCAGGCTAATGTGCAGGAAGAGTTCTTTTACGCTTCACGCTTATAAACAAATAGGAGATTGAATGTTGGTCTAAAGCGGGAGCTAGCATAGCCTCTTACCAACTAGGTTTGGATCTCATAATGCGAGGTTGTTCGTCAGTTCGCATGACAATTCTTAATCTAACCGCCTTATTATACATGAAAATTTCTTGATTTCCTGTTAACACCATTCAAAAGATCTACAATGACACAAGACATCTTTAATTTTTACAATTACAAAAATTAATATGGCTAGATTGAATAGAAAAAAATGCAATGATATGGCATAAAGAGAGATAACTCAAGCCAAGTCCAGTGTTTCAATGTGATCTGAATTACCTTCCTTTGGACATTAATAAAGGTTTAAATGCAAAAGTCATTAAAGATATTGATAGCAAAAATACATGTACTATATCCATTATTATGACAATTATATTGTATGACAGTTTGTCAGTTCGCCTAACCATTCCTGAGTTGACTGCCTTAATGAAGTGAAAATTTCTTGCCTGGCTGTAAAACAGCATTCAAAAATCTACAATAACATAAAACATTTTGAATCTTTCTTGCTCAAATACAGTTACAATAATTGATAATGACAAGATAAACAGACTGATTGAACAAACATTCAATATGACACAAATAGAGAAAACTCAAGTCAAGTCCAATGTTACAATGGGATTGAATTACCTCTATTTGATGTTTTAATGTATAGACATTAACAATATTTATAGAAAATACTATTTTTATCATCTTTATGATAATTATAATTTATGATTCATGTATAATGAGGCCGGGTGCTCAGGAAAGGTAAGCACCTCCTGTTTAGCTAGCTACACCCGCCATGTGTGTAATCAAAATTGTGTGAAAGGAACATGAGACGTCAAATATATCCAGGGTAATCCTGGACACAGACATCAAACTTATCAACAATACTGTGATGACGGCCATAAATTTTTTGATGGCCTTGATAAGCCTAGGACTGCAATATCCCTGAGTCAACAATATATTTGCAAGCAGCCTACTTCGTTGTACAAATTCCCTGTAGTGGGAACAAGCTCTACTATAGCGTAATAATTGGAAAACAAATACACCATAAGCAGGAGAAGCAGGTATATTGCTGCATTAAAAAGGAAAGTTGACAATAGAAAAATTAAAGTCATCATGTTTGTCATAAAGTTTCAAATGTAGCCTTTCGTGCATGTCATAATTCAAGTTTAAGTCTAAATATGAAGCAGAACTTGAGGAATCAGTCGTGTCTTTTATTTCAAGCTCACTATGATAGATGGCATTTACATAGTCTCCAAATTTAGGATTGTTAAGAGACAGAACGTCATCTATATATCTGTATATTGAGTTGAATGATTTGACGACAGTCTTCTTTCCAGATTTAACACGGTTCTGTATAAATTCTGCTTCGTAAGAATAAAGAAACAAATCAGCAAGCAATTGTGCACAGTTTGTACCTATTGGTATGCCGATTGTTTGCTGAAAAACTATATTACCAAACACAACAAATATGTTATCTATTAAAAACTCCAACATTTTGTTGATGGTATCTTCAGTATATTTTTGTTTGGAATCCGTATGGTGCTTGACAAAATAACCAGAATCCCTGTTCAGCACCAGATATTTATATTATAATGGAGTATTTCATTTATCCAAACATTTTAGACATTAGAATGGTTATGGTGTTTTGATTTAATATGATTTTAAGTCCCAGTCAAGAAAATTTCACTTATATCGATCCGCTATTAGAAAAGTTACGCAAATTTTGGCCTTTTGCAATGTGCTGAGGGCAATGCACAATGAGTGTTCTTTCATTTAAAAGGTGTTTAAATTGAATACGATTATACGTCCCAGTCAAAAAAATTCGCTTGTATCGACCAGCTATAGATAAAGTGATGGTAATTTTGGTCTTTGCAATGTGCAGGTGGGTTTGTTAACGTGTCACGCATATCATGAACTTGGTGACCTAGTGGTCTTACCTGGGAGCTTACGGATCATATCACCTTCCACCGACTAGGTTAAAATCTCAACCCGCACAGATTATAATGCGAGGCAGTTTATCAGTTCACTTACCGAAGTCGGTGGTTTTTTTTCGAACACTCTGGTGTCCTTGACCATTTCTGAACTGACCACCTAATTATAAATAATAAATTATTGACTGGATGTAAAACACCAATCGAATTCTACCATGACACAAGAGTATCTTACAAAGAATCCTGTGTCTTCATTTTCAAAGGAGGAGTGCTTCGCGAAAGAACAGTGCCTGCCAATGTTTTCAAGTGTCTGTAAAGACCAGACCAGGGGTTGAACCCAGATACTGAGCGAGAACTCTGTCGACTGATTTGCCGTAGCAGTATAAATATGGGATCGATATATCCGATAATAATAAAGGTAATATCGATCTAAGTTCAGGATAATAAACGATGTAGAGTGGAGTAATAGTAATTTACAACCAAGTCAAAACTACTTTTCTTTTATCGAAGTCAGCGTCTGCCTCGGGAGCGAAAGTTTATGGATTCGAACTCCGACTGTTTCATACACAGGACTTAAATGTCAGCTTATCCTACCTTAATCATGCCAAATTTTGACAAAGAAAATTGTTCTGATAAATGCAATTGATAATAATAAAGTCATTATCATTATCATTATTGTAAATCCCCAAACTGTTAGTAATAAAAACTGAAAAAGAGTGTCTTAAACATGTACTTTTTATTTTACAAATAAACAAACAATTTAATTACTATTGTGATATAACGTAAAACACCAGCAAAACTATATACAGTTATTCCATAAGAGGTTGTAAAAGATTGAATACTCGGACCCAATAACCTGATTACTGTAATACTAGTATTGAATATACACAGTAATATTTAGTTATACTATTTTAACCTTTATCTGATTAACAATTTTTTCAACTTATTCATATACTCATATTCATTACCTGTAACATTTTAAACTTATTTACTGTTGTAGTAACTCCCTATGAAGACCAACGAATCGCCTGCACTTCATTAGACGTCAAAATAACAATACCGAATGAAAGTTTAGCTACATTAGGCGTTCACAATGTCGACACATAATGAAGTCCTGGCTACATTAGGCTTTTACAATGTCGACACATAATGAAGTCCTGGAACATTAGACGTTCACAATGTCGACACATAATGAAGTCCTGGAACATTAGACGTTCACAATGTTCGCACATATTGAAGTCCTGGCTACATTAGGCGTTCACAATGTTCGCACATAATGAAGTCCTGGCTAAATTAGTCGTTCACAATATCGACACATAATGAAGTCCTGGCTACATTAGGCGTTCACAAAATCGACACATAATGAAGTCCGGGCTACATTAGGCGTTCACAATGTCGACACATAATCAAGTCCTGGCTACGTTAGGCGTTCAGAATGTTCGCACATAATCAAGTCCTGGCTACATTATGCGTTGACAATGTCGACACATAATGAAGTCCTGGCTACATTAGGTGTTCACAATGTCGACACATAATCAAGTCCTGGCTTCATTAGTCGTTCACAATGTCGACACATAATGAAGTCCTGACTACATTAGGCGTTCACAATGTCGACACATAATGAAGTCCTGGATACATTAGGCGTTCACAATGTTCGCACATAATGAAGTCCTGGCTACATTTTGCGTTGACAATGTCGACACATAATGAAGTCCTGGCTACATTAGGTGTTCACAATGTCGACACATAATCAAGTCTTGGCTTCATTAGTCGTTCACAATGTCGACACATAATGAAGTCCTGGCTACATTAGGCGTTCACAATGTCGACACATAATGAAGTCCTGGATACATTAGGCGTTCACAATGTTCGCACATAATGAAGTCCTGGCTACATTAGGCGTTCACAATATCGACACATAATGAAGTCCAAGCTACATTAGGTGTTCACAATGTCGACACATAATGAAGTACTGGCTGCATTTAGCGTTCACAATGTCGACACATAATGAAGTCCTGGCTACATTAGGCGTTCACAATGTTCGCACATAATGAAGTCCTGGCCACATTAGGCCGACACAATGTTCGCACATAATGAAGTCCTGGCTACATTAGGCGTTCACAATGTTCGCACATAATGAAATCCTGGCTACATTAGGCGTTCACAATGTCGACACATAATGAAGTCCTGGCTACATTAGGCGTTCACAATGTCGACACATAATGAAGTCCTGGCTACATTAGGTGTTCACAATGTCGACACATAATGAAGTCCTGGCTACATTAGGTGTTCACAATGTCAACACATAATGAAGTCTGGCTACATTAGGTGTTCACAATGTCGACACATAATGAAGTCCTGGCTACATTAGACGTTCACAATGTCGACACATAATGAAGTCCTGGCTACATTAGGCGTTCACAATGTTTGCACATAATGAAGTCCTGGCTACATTAGGCGTTCACAATGTTCGCACATAATGAAGTCCTGGCTACATTAGGCGTTCACAATGTTCGCACATAATGAAGTCCTGGCTACTTTAGGTGTTCACAATGTCGACACATAATGAAGTCCTGGCTTCATTAGGCGTTAACAATTTCGACACATAATGATGTCCTGGCTACATTAGGCGTTCACAATGTCGACACATAATGAAGTCCTGGCTACATTAGGCGTTCACAATATCGACACATAATTAAAGGGATACTGAAGTCTAGCCAATTGGACTAAAATATGATAATTTATAGTAAATTATTGTAATATTGAAAATTTCACAATTTTATTCCCCAAATTATGAAAGATATAGAAGTTTAAAAAATCAAAATTCGTAACCTTTTGCCATTTTGGAACTCTTCAATCGGGAGGTACGAAAACAGGTTGTGACGTCATGTGTGAACAAACAAACTTCATATCTACTGCTTATATATACGGAAGTGACGCATTATATACCCTGTACTTACGAGTTAACTGTAATTAACTGATTAAGCCCTTAATTAACTGACTAGTTATACTAATCCACTTATTAGTGTACTAACGAGACATGTATATTGACACTTCCTATATATTTACCAACCCTATAACCTGATAACTGCTTCAGCGGTTGTGTATTTTATACACACCTTGTTTTAAGATGCTGATAGTCTCATAATTTATAAACATTTATAATTTTTAGAGAATAATCAAAAACATCATTTTTCACAAGACTGTTACTTATAATTACTTATAACAAAGACATTTTATATGTGTCTGTTTATAATAAATAAATAAATAAATAGGTCCTTCCAGAAAATGGTGTTGATTAATATGCATCAAGTTAAAATAATAACAATAATAATTGTATGAAAAAAATTAGGGGATAGTTACTTTTGATGTTCTAACAGGAAAGGGTAAATGCAGCTGCTAAACCGGGACCCGAACCCGGGAGCTTCCTAATACTAGCGGGAGCTACCCGGTCCGCCACATTCCTCCCATCCTTTTTTCTATTCATCTCTCTTGAATCGAAACCACCAGGTTCCACCCCGGGGACCAACTTGTCGGTCAGCCAATGCCCAGGGTCGGATGATCCCCCAAATGTAACAGGAAAGAGAAAAATGCAGCCAAGAATATAATTTCACTTTTTAATTTTTAATTTTAATGCATTTCGTCGTCAGATCACCTACTGGTTACACAATAAACAGAAGATCTAGAGCCATTCCATCCTGTGTATAGTTTGGAAAATAAAATACGTGCTTCTTTCAGAAGATGGGAACTATGTTGGGTTTTAAGGATTACAGCCAGACTTATAATCACAAATTGTGCAGAAACAAGCATAATGAGAAATTTTAAATCTAAATTATATTTTTTTCTCTATTTCCTTATATGTACTTTTGAAAGGAAATAAGCTGTATTTTTAAAACTATCAAAAAAATTTGACAATGCATCCGCTTTAGTTTATACATGTATTAATTGTTTGTACTTAAGTTATTGCTTCAAATATCTTCACATCTTACAATAATTTCAATTATATCAAAATGTCATCGGTCATGTCAATAATTATTACTTGGATTGTAATATACACATGGAGATTATTTTATTTCTATCAAGATGACACTAGCTATAATTATTGCTTGAATTGTATAATCGGTGTCTTTGATAATTTCATTTATATCAAGATGTTATAATTTGTGAGACAAAACCGCAGTCAAGATAATTCCATTTATATCATGATGTGAAACAGACGAAGTAGCAGAAATTATGAAATAATATGAAGTGAACACAAACAGCTGTATAGCAAGTGTTCTATCATTTACCGTGGATATTATACTATATTTTAGTTTTTAAGCGATTTTCATGAAATTTGTAGTCCAGTCTTATTGAAAACGTTATCATAGGGATGGAATGATGTAAAAATTAATTTAAAAGTAAATTTATACATGTTTTTTAAAGGACGGGTCTCGGCGGACTCTTTCTGTCAACATCCAAAAATGTCCCGAACTTGGTCATACTGTAACTGATTCTTCTTCTTCTTTTTTTTCTTCGTGTCAGTGACATGAGAAGCGGGGGGTGTTAATGTTTTTTAGAGTTTCTTTTTTAGATTTTTTTTTAAATTGAAATTACGATAGGAATATTTCATTTCCGGTAATTTAAATCATTTTAATTTAATACCGCCAGTCAGCCAACCAATTCATAATTTCGAAAATCAATCTTTTGAAATATTTAAATCATTTTTAATGCATCTTTCCAAAATTCCAAAAGGACATTTACATTTGATACGGAATATCGTGAAGACTTTAGATCACTTAACTTATTAACACCTATCTATCTACAGATCTATGTTTGGATATTGTAAGGTAGATCTACCTCTTGATTGCCGGGTGATGGAATGTCCTAATAAACAGGATCTAAAGCTGTAGGTTACTAATAATCTTCTAATTACCTGTATGCGAGAAAGAGATGTAATTCTACTTAATAAATTGAGATCTAATCGATTTATCGTGAAAATAATTTAAAAAATATTATTTTAGGTCATTGATGCATAGATCCCTGTGTTATTTTGCTGATATTGGTCATTATTCAATTTAAAATAGGTCTAAATAGAGACCAGTTCTAAGTTATTATAATTTTTTAATTATTTTTTCAACAAACGGTCGCACACAAAACCATACATAAACAATAATTTTAACAACTTTCACACTGTACACTGTAAACACTATTGATAACATGGCGAGGTTTGTTCACACATGACGTCACAGGGTGTTTTCTCACCTTCAACACAAAAGAGCTGCAGCGATGATTTTCGGCAATTTTCAAATAGCGAAATATATATCTTAATGAAATACTTTTTAATTTTTTTAAATTTTATTTTTAATATTGAACTTATAACTTTCGGTTTTGGTCATGATCCGCCAGACTTCAGTATCCCTTTAAGTCCTAGATTGAGGCTATACAATATAAGATAATTCTCAAAATTTAACGACTATATTTCACTTCTCGTCTGAAGCTCCAATCTTTTGTCAACATTTTTTATTGTTGTATCGACCTTTATCAAATCTGGACATCATTATGCATTAAATCTCATTTGGAGTTGCTACAAATAAAGCATTTTGTCTAATGTGATCAAAATTAGAACATTTAAATAAAAAAATGAAATTTCTGTTACATAGGTTACAAAATATATCAATATTTTCCCATTTTCCTTTTCTATTGGCAATTTATGATAACATGTTCGATACTTTACTAATAAAATCATACGTATGCGTTCTCTGGCATATATCAAAGTATTGTTCAATTTCTATTTTTAATTTAAATGTTCTGTAATTTATAGACTTAGTGTGAACAAAAAACCCCTTGAATACCAATTTTGTATACAATTAATTCTACAGTCATCTCTATCGCATTGATAAGGCCAAGTTCTGTTATCATTCCCACAATGTATAATCCCAATGTAACCAAATCCTTATTTTTAAAGAATATTAAAATCAATCCCCGAAAATTCGATTTCTCCATAAAGACTATAAAAGCTTATTTAATTTCGCGTGTATTTATTTTCGCGGTATAGGGAATTTAGACATATTCGCGTAGTTAAATTTTTGCGTTTTTGAAATATGAACTATAAGCATAACACAGCAAGCATAGTATAATTTTAGCTTGATATTGATTTTCGCGCAAAACAAACGACCGCGAAATAAGCGAAAATTAGTACAACGCGAAAATAAATACAGTATTAGATATCTTTAAATCTTTGTCAATTTATTTCAACCAGTATGAAATCATTCTCTTGGCGACATTTATATCGATTTGAAATCTTTCTAATTCCAAATAAATCATAAATTTTGGGTTGAAGATTTAATTTAAGAATTCGCTTACAAAACTGCACATGTTTGAGCATGAGACAGTTTGGTCTACCATTAAGTATGCATTGTTTCATGCCTGCTTAGAGGAGCTAAAATTTCACGAACAAAAACCTAAAAATACAATGTACAATATTATCATTTTAGGGGATTTGGTTATTAAAAAAGTCTTGATACAATGTCAATCTATAAACGTGACCAAAAATTTATTAAGATATTTCAAATTGACAAGATAATTATCTGAACAAATTATCAATTTAACTAACAGAAAAAATATTTGTCACTTGGTCCAGTTGACTAAATACTAAAACAAATTTGAAATAAAATTTCAAAATAATAAAAAGATATGTGGAAAAATTATTAAATTTACTTTAAGAAAAATGTATGTCAATTGATCGATTAAAACTTACTACTAATATAAATTCGAAATAACATTTTAAAAAGGCAAAAACAGTATCTGGAATAAATTTCAAATTGAGCAACAGAAAATATGTGTAAATTATTTTATTTAACTAAATACTAATAAAATTAAAAACAATTTTTCAAAAAGGCAAAAAATTATCTGGAAAAAAATCAATTTAAGCTTAAATAGAAAATCTGATGAAAATCGGTTGCTATACACGACACCTGTTTTCGCCATTATTTCTGAACTAAGATTCCCTTCACCTAAATCTGGCAAATTTGAAATACGAATATTTTGTTAGTTTTCAAGATGTTCTTAATTTATGGTATCATATTAAAGATAACTATCAGCTTTAAACATCTATATTCAAATTTTACTACCATTTATATAATGATTCGGTAATAACAACTATGCGTACAATAACTATGGATAACAAGTCAATTTGACTAACACAACAATATGTGTCAATTAACCCAGTCAAAACTAAATACTAAAATAAATTTAAAATAACATCTCAATATTACAAAAAGTTGTCTGGAAAAATAACTAATTTGACTAATAGAAAGAAATTGTAAATTGATCCAGTTAAACCAAATACTAAAATAAATTAAAAATAAAATTTCAAAATCACAAAAACAATGAATGTTAGGAATAAGGTAATTTTAAAATGTCTTTATGAACTTGCAAAATAAAACGTGCTGTATCAAAGTTTTGCACAAAAGGCTTCGCTATTGGAAAATTACCTTATTTCTTAAATATTGAAATTTATAATTGATTTAGGTAATACAACAACATAATATATAATAACTATGGATATCAAGTCAATTAATGAATTGAAATAAATCTAGAAAATAAATATGACCAAAGAATTATCTCGAACAAATATTTATTTGACTAACAGAACAAAATATGCATTAATGTGGTTCGCCGCGGTACCACGTGTTACCCTGTAACGTTTGTGAGACACACTTATTCTCAATAGATATGAAATCGGATAAGATTACCCCTTCTCCGTAAAAAACGACGTTATTTGTTCGGGAATTTGTGACGCTGACGTTTTCAATCACGTCCTGCATAAACGTTATAGGTTTTGATCACGTGGTACAGCGACAAACCCCATTTCAATAGAGGGACACATTTAAAACGCACAAGTACAGCATTATGTAGTACAAAGAAAATAAGGATCTATAAAATGGAATTCGGAACAAACAAGCCACTAAGGAAAATAAGTCAAACTGTTATCATCTGAAGTATACTTGGAGATATTCATCTAGTCAGTCACCAACTAGTCAGTATTAAATATTTAACGAATTACATGTCTTCAAAACTGAATGTAAATTTAGCAAAAACTGGAGAGACCCGCCACTTCCTTTTCCCATGGGCCTGTTAAACTAAATGCTAAAATAAGTTCAAAATAACTTTTCAAAATCACAAACAGTTGTCTGAAAAAGTTTCATTTGACTAAGAAAAAATGTCAGTGATCCACTTACACTAAATACTAAAATATTTAAAATTGAAAATAACAAAAAAAAACTGAAAATTTAAGAAATAGAAAACAACAACAAGCTTACATAAACAATATCATAAACTTAGTATAGTGCGACAAGTTTTATCTGTCCGCTTGACCTTTCATTTCAATATTCAAACAGACATATCCTTTGTGTATTTTACGGACTCTATAAGGTTGGATGATAGTAAGACTGGGTACTGGGTGTTAATAGTTAATGCTGACTTACCTCAATCAAACAGTCTATCAACCCAATCTAATAATAAAATTGAATGTCAAATGGCCAGGTCAAATTTGACGCACTATACAAAATAAATATTGTAAGCGTGTCACACGCCATAAACACATGAAATACAAAGATACAAAATCGTTATATCTAGTCTAAAAGACTTATAAGACACTGTCATTTATAAAAGTAGCGAATATACATGTATATACATTTAATTTACAGCAATTAAGGTGTGTGTGTGTTTAAATATTATGTGATATAATAATAAAAATGAAAATGAAAAAATAAATTCGTATGATGAACAATATTTCTATTTTAATTACATGTTAAAAATAACCTTGGCTACTCATTGCTGTAAAACAGTTTCTTGCATTTTTAAAATTTCATTTTCTTCTCACTTAAAACATTTAAACCTGTTAAAATATTCTCATTAAAATCAAATAAATCAAAACGAACAAGATTTAAAATCGCAACATAAAAATGTTTGTCCTCGGTATCACAGTTTTGACCACCCAATGCATGGTTGTAAAATAGTTTCCTTCTATTATAATTATTTTACATGTTTTTACCACTAATGGTTGTAAAACAATTTCTTGCATTAAAACTCTTTTCATTTAAACAAAAATAAGACTAAAAATCACAACATAAAAAAATTCTTGTACTCAATATCACAGTTTTGACAAAGTAAACATAAACGATCAGTCAAAGGAGTTTTCGGTTTGCTATATCGTCCCGTTTTCTCCACTCTAAAGGGAAAACTGTCACATCGAAAACTGGAATACTCCTTGTTAATGATTGGTATCAGTAGTGTTGACAGCCGATTTGAGATTTAAATGTTTATTTCCATTGTCATCATTTCCTTTGTCGTTCCAAAGTTCTTGTTTCCATTTATCACAACCTTGCTTTAAGATTATTGTTTCTAAAAATTATTGATTTGGTTTTTGTCTGCGCACTATTAAAACAAATCGTATAAGTTAATATCACATAACAACTTTAGAATCCGATGAGTTAGAAAATTTCTTATTCCAATGTACAGCACACACTAATCGATCAATGAACAAGGTACAATTAGCTTCAACAATAACGGTCTGCAGTCAATGTTTAATACTGTTAGGCAGAATAGTGCGTCAAACTTGCCGTTTTATTTGATTATTCAAACAGTCAAATCTATTGTGTACATAAATATGATTATATATAAACCAGATATATAAAGTATCGGGTGTTTATGGTAATGAAACAAGCTGTGTTACCTTAATCACACAGTCTATTAGCCCTAATTTTCAAGTTAAAGGTCAAACGAGAAAGTCAAACTTGACGCATTATACATAATTCCCCACCCTTAGTTAACAACATAGGCGATTGAAGGGATCAAGGGTCATGGTGAGGAGTAGTTAATAAAAAAATTGATATGGCTTGAAAACGGTAGGGGCAATTGCCTAGACAACACATTTATATTTATGCAAAACTCAGTCAAAACGAGTAAGTTAAACAACCAGTAATTCCTAAAAAATAAAATAAAATAAAATAAAATAAAATAAAAACCCTGATCAAATGCACACTATTGGTATCTGTAGACACGGCAAAATAATACTGATATTTCTATAAATCTGTAAGACGTGTTGTCCAGACAATGTATTATATATGCAAAATTCCTTCAAAAATGGCTAAGTGAAATAAATAAGTTAAACATCGATTTTTAGACTATTTCAGCATGACACAACGATTCATAACACGTCTCTGTAGATCTAAATAAACACATAATATTCACATTGATAACAATTGTTTATGATCAAAATATATCAGTTTTATCGCAATTACCGTTGTACGATTCTTTTCCGAACCAGTCTAGAATACTGTGCAAAAACTACAGTACAAAAGAACTTTGTAATAATGCACCTAAACCTAGCCGCCTTAAATATCACAAATATTGCAACCTCACTAATGATAATCACAAACTCGTATCGTAAATCATCACAAACTCAAAAGGTAAATTATCACAAACTCACAACATAAACGATAACAAATCAAAAACAAACATACTTATCCATTTCCTAATCACAATCCAGAAGCAAAGTAAAAACTTTGGAACTGACAAGTTAGGTTAGACACGTGAACTTCCACCAGGGAAGTGAGGCCGGGTGCTCCGGAAGGGTAAGCACCTCCTGTTTAGCTAGCTACACCCGTCACGTGTGTAATCAAAATTGTGTGAAAGGAACATGGAACTATGAGACGTCAAATATATCCAAGGCAATCCTGGACACAGAAACATCAAACTTATCAACAATACTGTGATGACGGCCATAAAACTTTTTGAGGGCCTTGATAAGCCTAGGCTTGCAATATCCCTGAGTCAACAATTTATTTGCAAGCAGCCTACTTCGTTGTACAAAGTCCCCGTAGTGGGAACAAGCTCTACCATAGCGTATTAATTGGGAAACAAATACACCATAAGCAGGAGAAGCAGGTATATTGCTGCATAAAAAAGAAAAGTTGACAATAGAAAAATTGAAGTCATCACGTTTGTCATAAAGTTTCAAATGTAGCCTTTCTTGTGCGTCATAATTCAGGTATAAGTCTAAATATGAAACAGAACTTGAGGAATCAGTCGTGTCTTTTATTTCAAGCTCACTAGGATAGATGACATTTACAAATTTAGGATTGTTAAGAGACAGAACGTCATCTATGTATCTGCATGTTGAGTTGAATGATTTGGCGACAGTTTTCTCTCCAGATTTAACAAGGTTCTGCATAAATTCTGCTTCGTAAGAATAAAGAAACAAATCAGCAAGCAATGGTGCACAGTTTGTACCCATTGGTATACCGATTGTTTGCTGAAATACATACAAACTCATGGCATTCCGTACAGGCCTGTCGAAAGTTTAACAATGAGCTGACGAAAAGGAGCCGAGACTCGGCTGCCGAAGGACCGAGCTGTAGACAGTTAGTGGCCGAAAAGCTGCCGACTCTCGGCTCCTCGGCAACTAGAACTGTCCACAGCTTGGCAACTCATTCGGCTCCTCGGCACTTTGAGTTGTCCACATCTCGGCAGCTCATTCGGTAATTACCAGAACTTTAAGTGGATATTAGTAAAGGATTTAAATAAATTTATTAAAGTAAGTTAATAAACGAATTAATTAATTAGATAAAGGGACGAAGGAGTACATGTGCCTGATTATTTTCAGAATTATCTAAATCTTTTACATTCCATTAAAAATAAATAAATAAGACGATGGAGTACCTGATTATTTTCAGAATTTCCTCTATATTCAATATTCCATTATATAGCGGGATTTTAAAAAACAAAAAACATCCCTACTTTCATCGTAGTAGCTATAGCATGTTTTAAGTTCTTAAATGTTCGAAACAGGTAAATATCAGGTGTCATCCTAATCTGTTAATCCGCTGTCAGCATTCGATACCTTGCTTCAATACACGACTTTCAACATCTTTTCGGTGTTCACTGACACATTTGATATATTATATATAATAATACGAATATTATCCCCTCTGCTGATAAATATTCAATTTAAGTCCTACTAATCTCTCTTTGACTAACTCCAAAGTTTGATAATTTTACGATTTTCTCTCCAAAATATGGCGATATACAATTGTACGTATGATTGCAGTTAACAGGGATCGAGTGGCGAAAAAGATGCCGAGAAGCTGAGCGGCCGAAAAGTTGCCGAGCTGTGGACAGCAGCTGCCAAAAAGGTGCCGAGGAGATGAGCGACCTAATGTTGCCGAGCTATGAACAGCAGCTTCCAAAATAGTGCCGAGCTGTGGACAACAAGGGGCCGGGATGTAACTGCCGAGCAGCCGAGATGAGCTGCCGATTCGGCACTAAAGTGTTAAACTTTCGACAGGCCTGTACTGTACGTGATCCAAATTCAAGACGCAGATAATCACAAACTCCCAACGCAAAAAACACAAACTCCCAACGTAAAAGATCACAAACTCACACCGCAAAAGATCAAAAATTCACAACTTAAATAATCACAAATACAAAAGGTAAAAGGTCACAAACTCCCAACGTAAATGATCACAAACTAGCAACGTAAATTATAACAAACTCACAACGTAAATTATAACAAACTCACAACGTAAACAGTTAAAAATATTCACAACTTAAATGATAATAAACTGGCAAAGTAAATGTTCATAAACTCATATTGTAAATAGTTAAAACATTGCAACGTGATATATTGCAGACTGGTAGTGTATATGATAAAGAACATAACGTAATTAAACACAAACTCACAACGCAACAGATCACAGATTTATACGGTTAATTATCACAACTTCACAAGGCAAATGATCACAAACTCACAACTTAAATACTTATGAAGTCAAAACGTAAACAATCACAAACTCAAGTCGTAAATTATCACAAACTCAAGTCGTAAATTATCACAAACTCACAATGTCAATCACAAACACACAGCGGAAATGATCCTAAACCCACCAATATGTGATGATATTTTTGCCTTATTTCTGCGGTACCGGAAATTCAGTGTTCATGGACTTTTGGTTACACAAATTTCATTATGTTGATTTCATTTTTTCCACCATTACACACCCACAGTCTACCATGATTACCCAAGGCCATTCCACGTGGCCTGTCACATCCATGTTCAGGTCTTATCAGATATTGCAAAAACTTGCCATCTTTATCTAAGACATGTACTACAGAGTTGTTATAGTCATTGATTATGATATGTCCATGTTTATCTGTGACTACATACTGTGGACAAAATAATTTTTGGAGTTGTCTCCCTTCACCCTGATATATAAATCTTTTCTGTCCCTGCTGGTTAATAACTACTACTTTATCAAAATCTATAACTATAATGTCATCATTTATGTTCGAACAAATACAAAAGGGGTCGGTAAATAATAATCTGTTATCCATTGTGTCACGTTGTATGGTCCTGATATGTTGTCCACTGGTTGTTATCTCCACTAACTTACTGCCCTTGTTCTTATACAACACAACAAGTACATTCCCTGTATCTGTCACAGTAATTTCTCGTGTCCTATAGCGGGCCTCTGCTGTATATATGTCTGTAAAAGTGTTATGTCTGATTAACTTCTTTATTGTATTACCATTGATATCTGTCACAAGAAGATCTCCAGATGTAGAGACAGCAGCATCACACACACCAATGTCAGTGTTGATATCCTGTATCACTTTACCATCTGATGTCACCAGTGATATACCTCTCCAATAAGGACTCCATAACCAAGCCTGAAAATTACTTGTTGTTACTACACGAGTCATATGACTTGTAAAACTGCCGACTGCTACAACATCTATCGCATCACTGACTGATGGAACGTTTTTCATCAGCGGTAAGGACGAATTGAATGCTGTCTTCATATCAAAATGTCCCAAAAGTGTTTTAGGTCCTCATTATCCACGTGTCTAGTTATAAAGTTCGGTGGAATTACTTTGTCTGATGGATCATACGGTCTGTATTTATCCAATCTCTGTGTTACGTCTGTCACAAACTTAACCATCTCAATATTCCTCTCTCTCTGTTTTCGTTCACATTGTTGTATCAGTTCTTTAAGATCAGACGTTTCTTCTTTCAATCTTTGCTCCAATTCTGTCATGGCTTTCTTATGTTCTTTGTCTATATGCTGTAATTGTTGGATCAAGTCAGATTCCATTTTGTCTAGTCTACTTTTAAGCTGGTTATTTCTAGCTTTCACTTCCTTGATTTTCTTGGTAATTGACTCAGGGAATTCTAGTTTATTTTGGGTGACAGTTTTAATGACATCATTATATTTTTTGGACTTTTTGTTTGTTTGTCTGATGATATTTGATAGTTGTTTATGTTTGGTATCTATAACCTCTTCTACTTTTACCATGGGATGATTCAGATGGACATCGCTGGTAACACACTCTCTGCAGATTGGATAATTACAGGTATTACAATACATAAGTAAATCCTCCTTCTTATGACTTGGACATTTATTCCCTATCAGATTATTTTCATATATCTCAGCCGATTTTAAATTTACTATTTTGTGATGTTTTGTAGCTTTGCTCTTTAAATGTGATTTTGTACAAGTGTCGCAAACCATCTCGTCACAGTTCAAACACTTGAACATAATATTATTGATTTCACATAACTCACATTTCTGGTCAAGGATGACTGGCCACTGGGCACCCGGTACTTCTGCCTCAGCCATCTTAATATATTATCTCTAGAAAACATTAAAAAATTAATAACATATTTGAATTTTTCTTGATAGACTTACAAAGCATGAAAAGCACAAACATTTACATAAGTCGTTCCGTTTGGGGTTGTGATTTGAACATGGACTAGTATGTTTGTGGACCCGTATAGGGTTGCGATTTGAACATGCACTGGTATGTTGTGGGTCCTGTTTGGGTTGTGAGTTGAAGCTTTACTGATATTTTTGTATGTCTGTATGCCTCGTTTGGGGTTGTAATTTGAACATGGACTGGTATGCTTGTGGGCCCCGTTTGGGTTGTGATTTGAAGCTGGACTGGTATGTTTGTTTGCCCCGTTTTAGGTTGGTGATTTGAACATGTACCAGCATAATTGTGTTCGACTTTTGGATTTGAACGTGGATTCGTATGGTTGTGTTGGACTGACTCTTGGGAATGTTACTTGAATATCGACTGATATGTTTGTATTTTTTTTTTTTGATTTGCAATTGGCACATGGAATGGTATATATATTTTGGTTTTTTAGAAGTTTTTTGGCATTTTTTGCGGGGGATTATGACTTCAACGTGGTATGTCTATGATTGAATTTTGGGGTTTTGATCTGATATTGAACCAAAACGTTTACTTTGACTTAAGGGATTATGATTCGATCATCGACAGGCATGTTTGTGTTTGTGTTTGTGTTTTGGATTTAGACTGGTAAAGATGTATGCGTTTGCTTTTTTGAATTGTGATTTAAACATGGACTGGATTGTTTGTGTTTGACGTAATTTATATAAGTGATTTGAACATGGACTTGGATTTTATTTGTGACTTGAATATTGACTGCAATGTTTGTGTTTTACTTTTGGAATTCTGATTTGAACATAGGCCAGTTTACTTTTTTGGAATGAAATTTAAAGAAGTACAGTAACAATAAGGTTATAGCGAAACTTCTCCGCGACATCAAATCATTCTCAAACTCAGTGTTTCATTCTATACATTTAAATATAGTATATGGCATCAGAGTTGGCATAGTTTTATCGCAACTCTTTTTTTATGATATAGCAAATGTTCTGAATTATGTTAAACACTTATTCATCATGGTAGTTTTTCTTGTTCCTTAAAAACGTTTGAATATTGTTCTGAGATATCTGTAGACTAGTTATTCTAGATCTATATTTAAATATAAGTTTCTTCGGGTTTAACAAATACAAAAATGATATTTGAAATCTTATTTATATTGTTATAAAATAAGGTCAATTTTGATCACTTTAAAATTAAATTCCGATTTACAAAAAATGAGATAATCACTAAAATTGCTAAGTTAAAGTACAAGTTGAAGCAAATGTTAAAGTTTTATGAGTAACATTGTTTCTATTGTCCAATTAAAATCAAAATAACAACTTTTAACGTTTTGAATATAAATTGGGTATATTTATCATTCTGAGTTCTCGTTCTGTATGTTGGATGTCGGGTTCAAACCCCGGCCGGGTCTGACCTGGTAAAATATAGTGACTCTTCTTCCGCCAAAAATTCGGCATTTAGAAATGCCCTTCGGCTGACACCTTGATAACTTATGTTCCGTGTCACGACAGGTGTACATCGTTAAAAGAACACTACATGCATATTGTCTTGAAAGCACAGCAAAGGTCGATATTTCTGCTACTGCACCTATAGGACTGCCATTTCACCTAAAACTGGTGACCATCGATATAAGTGAAATATTCTTGACTGGGACGTAAAACATAATTAATAAACCTACCTGTAAGAGATGTTTCTGTATCTCAATTATCAGCGGTTATTCAGTTCTTTCTTAATTCTAAACATTCTACTAGATTATTAAGTTTGAAAAAATTGAATATTTTTGTTGTCTTTATTATTACCAAACATTTTCTTTCTTATGAGCGCAATACAAAAACAAGTATAAACCTGAACATGTCGACAAACAGGTTACATGAAACAGAGAAGTAAATTATTGTGTATCTAAAACAGTTCCCTACATTAAACTCTTTATGATATTTACATAGATAATGTGTAGGTAAGGCAGTACCTGGTGCAGATCAATGTATTATCGGGTCACGTGATAGCAATGTGATTTCTATGGTGTATATAGCACGACGCTGCTGGACATTGGAAAAAAGAGCAAAAACTTGACGTTTGAAGACAAAGTAATAAAAAATTTGAGCGACAGATTTCAACCCATTTCAAATATATGGTAAACATTTGAGCGACATTTTTTCTTAACCTCTTCGTTAGCCAGACTGAAGTTGTCCCTGCTCACCGATATTTTTTGAAAAGTCTTTGTCTGACTGCTAAGTCAAAACTTGACACACTTTTTTTACTGCATATAAATAATTTTGACAAATCTAATACAAAAGTTTTAAAATAAATAAAAATGATCTTCAAAAGGACATACAATTTATTGAGTTTGAAATTTTGCCAGATTTCAGTTATATATTATACCAGTGTTAATTTAGAGCAATAGACGACGATAGTTTTGGAATATAATTCCTCATCAGTAGTGTTTTTACCAAAATTGGATTTCAAACCTTATTTAAGAGCTTAAAACAAATTCAAATACTTAAAATAAAGGTGTATAGGTTCATCCCGTTGTCACACATCCTTCCCAATAGAATCATTAGGCTTATACGTATATACGTCCTCGCAATAGGCCCACCAGGATGACACTTATATAATCCCTCTCAATAGACTTATTCATCAGGCTGGTCTTCATATAATCCTTCTCAATAGGTCCATCAGGTAGTCCTTTTTAAAGCATTCATCAAGCAGGTATTTATCTGAGTTATTCCTAAAAAGTTCACCATGTTGGCATTTATTCAAGTCCTTCCCAAAAGGATCATCATTGATTTTTGGTTTGTGATTTGAACATGGACCAGTATGTTATGGGTTGCATTTTAGGATTTTGGTTTGAATATGGACTTGTATGTTTGTGTTTCACTTATAGGATAATGACTTGAACATGGATTGGTATAGTTGCGTTTGACTTTTTAGATATTGACATTATACCGGTAAGGTATGTTAGAAATTAACTTTTAGTATTTTGATTTAAACATGTACTGGTGTGGACTGACATGTTTGTGGTTGACTTTAAGGATTTTGATTTGAACATGTTCAGGTGTATTCTTGATTGACTTTTTCTATTTGACATTAACATTGACAGGTATGTTTTTGGTTGACTTTAAAGATTTTCATTTGAACTTGGGTTGATATGTTTCTGTTTGACTTTTGTTGTTGTGATGTGAACATGGGGCGGTATGTTTGTATTTGACTTTTTTATTGTGAGTTGATAAAAAAGCCAATAAGTTTGTGGTTGACTTTTAGAATTGTGATTTGACATGAACTGGTTTGATTGTGTTTGACTTTTTGAATTGTTTCTGTAACATAAATCTATATGTTTTTGTTTTACTTTGGATTTTGTTTGACCACCTTTTTAATTACGTGTGAAATAACTTTAAATTCCTAAAATGTATTTTATATTTCATTTTAAACAATTGTCAAATATAGATATTTTCGGTGTTGTCAAATAATGATTTTTTAGGTAGAGTTAACAGATGTAAAAGTTGTATCAATATCATTTTTCATTTTCTCTTTTATCCTGCAAAATTTAAAATAATTAATTTTCACTCATTATATTTGTAAAGGTACTATTCTTACCTGTGAGAGATGGTCGCGTATTTGAATTCACAATAGTTGTAAAAAGTTCTTTGTTAACTCTCTAAACATTCTCCAGGGTTCTTAAGTCTGTAACACCTGTATTTTGGAAGTGAGTTGTTGTGTATCTAAACTTAACTCTTAATAGTATCTACATAGATAAGGTGTAAGTAAGGCAGTACCTGTTGCAGATCAATGTCCAACCAGGTCACATGATAGCAATGTGACTTCTATAATATATATAGCATGGCGTTGGAAAAAAAAGCGAAAACTTCTGGACGTTTGAGCAACAAAATAATGAAAATTTGAGCAAAAGAATTTTAACCCATTTCCAAATATATGGTAGACATTTGAGCGACACGTTTGTCTTAATCTTTGCCGTTATCCAGCCTGAAGTTTGTTCTCCCTGCTAACAGGCAAAGTGTTTAAAAAACATCGAATTAAAATTAGGTTGCTCAATTCCACTAGGATTTTTTTAATTTTCCTTTAAATGTCTCGCGCAAATAGAGCAAATAAAACAGACCCCCAGTTTTGTAATGAGTCATTAATTATTTTAATTTTCTTTAGATTTTAGCAATCTTTTTCTAAACTACATATAAATAATTTTGAGAAAACTAAATACAGATGTAATAAGATATATAAAACTGATCTTGGAAAGGACACCTCAAATCCATGAATTTATTAAAAGTTAACCAGATTTATTAAGTTTTGCTTTAAAATATGTTTTATTATTTTTAACTATGCACCATGTTCTGAATATTGTTTAATTAAGCATATGTAGTTATACGGAGTTATATATTTAAAAGAGGGAAAAAATATAAATGAATGCTTAAAAGTTAAGTTAAATCTGAATACAAACATTTACAAAGTGGGATCAGTGTCAAGTTACAAGTTAACAATGAATGGTACACTTGGTATTTTGTAAGTAATATAGGTACATTAAAGACGAGTTCAATTGCTTTAATCACTTATTGAAACTTGTACAGATTTGAACTTGTATAGTCAAACAACATTGACCTGTCTGCTTGACCTTTTATCTGAAATATTTATACAGAACGATCCACCCTGCATATGAGTAATGTTAGGATTCTTACTTAATACATACACTATACACATGTTCACTCTTTAAAATATTGTGCTTGTTTTCCCGTCAATAAATAAGCGGACAGGTCATTTATAAACAAACTTACATCACTACAAATATTAAAAGCACAATTTATTGTCTATAGACTTTATGCCAACAATTACATGAACCCCATACAGTACCCCCATACATTCTGTTACACATACTACGTAATGCAATGTTGACATGACGTCATATACAAACAACCAAATTTAGCACCACCATAAGGACAAAGGTCAAGGTTGACTTAGAAGTAAGTCAACCGAATTACATGAAAATTTTACCATAATTAAATGTTCGTATTATATGTCCTTGGTTACAGATATTGTCCACCTATAATTTATGATATCAAATAAAAACAAAAGTCAACTGCAATCAAACACACCGATTTCTTTCCATGAATAAATTTACGCATGACCATTTGAAGATATGACCTAATACACACAATTACAGTTCAACCCTTATATTTACAGTCTTTCAACCTGTGGAATGCAATATTAAGGCACAAAATAGGTCCAAATATGGCTAATTTTGGAGCAACTTGGCCTATTTGATCTATCAAAGTTTCACCTTTTGATTTTTATGAAGCCAAATGAAAACCTGATCGACCAACTATCAACGCCAAGGAAACAATCTAGTGACGTCATGGGAGAAAACTCAAAGTTATTGGTAAATATCAAAAGGTTTATTAAAGAGAATCCAGTATGACACAATGTTGGTACTGGTGTGTGGGGGTGGGGGTGGAGGATGGAGTAAAACGTAAAAAGGACTTATTTCAAATTAACAACAGTAAACCAAGTTTATTTATATCGCATTTAAATCCAGGTATATATTGATTATCCTCATTTACACAACAGTGAGATAACCTCTGTATCATCTATACTACATGAAGTTACACAAACAGGCAAATATCATTGATCTGTCTGCTTGACCTTTCAATAGAATAGCAAACGAGGATGATCAATCATATACGTTGTACTGTTGGGATTCGCAGGTACTAAATACGTACACAATGCGAATGTTTAATGTTTCTCCTTGACGAGGAAGAAATTAACGCATGTGTTTCAAATGCATCAAGGTATTGGTTCATGACACATATCTAAATAATAATAACAACGGAAAGGTCAACGTTTTTTTGTAAATATTAATATGAATATTAAAACCCGTTGATATTCACAAGATATTTCCACGAAAAACAAGAATGAATTAATCACATTTCAAAAATTTGTAAGTTGTAAGCGAAGGATTGTAAATATAAGCGGTTATTTTAAATTAGCGCGAGTGCAATTCGATCTAAACCACCATAGATCGATTACAAACAAAGTTTAATGCTAAATTAACAACGGAAAGGTCAATGTTGTTCGTCTATATAAATCCTATTATCTTTTAATGAATTCAAGATATGTGATACAGACCTGTTTAAGGTTAAACACTGAGCTAAAACAAAGAACTCAAAGCTTTAACGACAAGAGTGGATAACTTAAGCTTATAAAAATACAGACGTGTCTAAAGATTAACAAATCTTGATAATAAGGTCAACTGTTTTAAAGTAAATTTAAAATCTAAATGTCACTTCACAAAAGTGTATAAATGTGTTATGTGAAAAAGGTATTAAAATGGGCACTATTAATATTGCTTACAGATTTATTTTTTATTCGTACGAGACAAAATTGAAGTAAAAGCATTTTAGCCAAGGGAAGATTGTCACTTATTGCAAATCATTCAACTCCACATACAAATAGATAGATGTTACCAAAAGTCATCAGACACATGTCATTCATGATACCTATTAACAATGGATTTGCATCCGACATGTTGTCTGGTACGATCAGGGTTATCCGAACGTATATAAGTTGCACCAAGAGACGAAAAAAATTAGCATATGGTGTGTGCATGAAACAGTTCTTTCTGTCATGAAACAATTCATAAACTGTTTTAATTCCGTTAGGAATTTAACAATCGCCAATTATATAATGTTTATAATTATTGGTTAATATACTTTATTGAATAAAAGTGACATTGACATTACGTGCGAAAATTCAAATAACAAAACAAATGAATAAGAAAATTCGGGTTGTTTTTGTGTTTTGTTTTTGTGGTGTTTTTTCTTTATTTTTATTTTTTTTTTATCATTTTAGTGCACTTAAAGACACAAGCTTACGAAGTACAAGATGGATTATAATGAAGACCCGGATGATATCGGTTGTTAAAAGAGCTGGGCATGATTACGCAAGCTTTGATAATAAAATTTACTATGTTATTATTTATCTTTTAACTTTTTGATTACAAAAAGATGAACAGAGTATTTGAACAACAATTTAATATGAGACAAAGATAGATAACTCAAGTCAAGTCCAGTGTTACAATTGTGTTTGAATTACCTCACTTGCCTGGTGGAAGTTAGCGTGTCTAACCTAACTTGTCAGTTCGAAAGTTTTTACTTTGCTTCTGGAATGTGAATTCGACATGGAGTAGTATGTTTGTTTCACTTTGCTTCTGGATTGTGATTCGGACATGGATTAGTATGTTTACTTTTACTTTGCTTCTGGATAGCGGTGTGGACAATGATTAGTGTGTTTGTTTTTGGTGTTTGTTTCTAATTGCTATATTTTAATATAACGGCGCATTTTATTTGTCCAAAAATGTTAGACATTATACAGAGAGTTGTCACTACGTAAACATGATTTGTGTGTATCAATTGGATATGATTTTACGTCCCAATCAAGTTCATTTCACTTATATCGACCAGCTATAGGTAAAGTGACGTGAGATTTAGCTTTTTAGTGTTTTCATTGAACCAATCAGAAAAACTTTACTTAAAAAGACATTTACATTGAATAACATTTTACATCCCAGTCAAGAGAAAACTTCACTTATATTACTTTCAGTTACATACGAGTTGAGTTAGATTTTATCTTTGCAATACGCATTGTGCAGGTGGGTTTGTTAACGTGTCACGCCTACCATGAACTTGGTGACCTAGTGGTCTTAGCCCGAGCTTACGGATCATATCACCTCTCACCGACTAGGTTTGAATCTCATCCCGCAAAGATTATAATGCGATGAATTTTATCAGTTCATTTACCAAAGTCGGTGGTTTTTCCGAGGACTCTGGATTCCTTCACCATTTCTGAACTGACCACCTAATTATAAATAATAAATTCTAGTAAATATCAAAAGGTTTATTAAAGAGAATCCAGTATGAATGTCAATATGACACAATGTTGGTGGTGTTGTAATTTAAGTAAAACAATTTTAGCTCAGGGAAGATTGCAAATCATTCAACTCCACTTAAAAATATATACCTAAGGTCATCAGACACATGTTATACAATAGACGTCAGAGATGTACAAGTTACTTCCCTTTTACCGCTAAACGTCGTGTGCGTTTATGTGTCCTGGCAGGTTTCCGAACTTACCCCGGAAGTATGCGAGGAATTACTTTGAAGGGTGACAAAATTATATAGACTTATGTAATGGTGTGTCTTGTTTGTCCAAAAATGTTAGACATTGATATAATGGTGTTTTTATTGAATAGGATTTATGTCCCAGTCAGGTAGATTTCACGTATATTGGCAATATACAGACAAAATAACGCGAATTTTCGTCTTTCAATGCGCTCAGTCCTTTAACGCTTCACGCTTAGTAACAAATTGGTGATTTAGTGTTGGTCTAAAGCGGGAGCTAACATAGCCTCTTACCACCTAGTAAGGTTTTTGTCCAATAATGATTGATTATGGCTAGATTGAATAGAAAAAATGCAATGATATGGCATAAAGAGAGATAACTCAAGCCAAGTCCAGTGTTACAATGTGATCTGAATTACCTCCTTTTGGACATAAATGAAGGTTTAAATGCAAAAGTCATTAAAGATTTTGATAGCAGAAATACATGTACTATATCCATTATTATGACAATTATATTGTATGACAGTTTGTCGCTCAAATACAGTTACAATAATTGATAATGACAAGATGAACAGACTGATTGAACAAACATTCAATATGACACAAATAGAGAAAACTCAAGTCAAGTCCAGTGTTACAATGGGATTGAATTATCTCTATTTGATGTTTTAATGTATAGACATTAACAATATTTATAGAAAATACTATTTTTATCATCTTTATGATAATTATAATTTATGATTCATGTATAATGAGGCCGGGTGCTCAGGAAAGGTAAGCACCTCCTGTTTAGCTAGCTACACCCGCCACGTGTGTAATCAAAATTGTGTGAAAGGAACATGAGACGTCAAATATATCCAGGGCAATTCTAGACACAGAGACATCAAACTTATCAACAATACTGTGATGACGGCCATAAAACTTTTTGAGGGCCTTGATTAGCCTAGGCTTGCAATATCCCTGAGTCAACAATTTATTTGCAAGCAGCCTACTTCCTTGTACAAAGTACCCGTAGTGGGAATAAGCTCTACCGTAGTGTAATAATTGGGAAACAAGTACACCATAAGCAGGAGAAGCAGGTATATTGCTGCATAAAAAAGGAAAGTTGACAATAGAAAAATTGAAGTCATAACGTTTGTCATAAAGTTTCAAATGTAGCCTTTTGTGTGCGTCATAATTCAGGCTTAAGTCTAAATATGAAGCAGAACTTGAGGAATCAGTCGTGTCTTTTACTTCAAGCTCACTAGGATAGATGACATTTACATAGTCTCTAAATTTAGGATTGTTAAGAGACAGAACGTCATCTATATATCTCTATGTTGATTTGAATGATTTAGCGACATTTTTCTTACCAAATTTAACAAGGTTCTGTATAAATTCCGCTTCGTAAGAATAAAGAAACAAATCAGCAAGCAATGGTGCACAGTTTGTACCCATTGGCATACCGATTGTTTGCTGAAAAACTATATTGCCAAACACAACAAATATGTTTTCTATCAAAAACTCCAATATTTTGATGATAGTATCTTCAGTATATTTTTGTTTGGAATCCGTAAGGTGCTTAACAAAATAACCACAATCCCTGTTCAGCACCAAAAACTTATATTATAACGGAGTATTTCATTTATCCAAAAATTTTAGACATAATAATGGTACTGGTGTTTTGATTAAATATGATTTTAAGTCCCAGTCAAGAAAATTTCACTTATATCGATCCGCTATTAGTAAAGTGACGCAAATTTTTGCCTTTTGCAATGTGCTGAGGGCAATGCACAGTGAGTGTTCTTTCATTGAAAAGGTGTTTCCATTGAATAAGATTTGACGTCCCAGTCAAGAAAATTTCACTTATATCGACCAGCTATAGGTAAAATGACGCAAGTTTGGTCTTTGCAATGCGCTCAGACAATGTACAGGGAGGTTCTTTCCCTGATAAGTGTTTAAATTGAATACGATTATACGTCCCAGTCAAAAAAATTTCGCTTGTATCGACCAGCTATAGATAAAGTGATGTATTTTTGGTCTTTGCAATGTGCAGATGTGTTTGTTAACGTGTCACGCCTACCATGAACTTGGTGACCTAGTGGTCTTAGCCGCGAGCTTATGGATCATATCGCCTCTCACCGACTAGGTTCGAATCTAAACCCACACAGATTATAATGCGAAGCAGTTTATCAGTTCACTTACCGAAGTCGGTGGATTTTTTCCGAGCACTCTGGTTTACTTGACCATTTCTGAACTGACCATCCAATTATAAATAATAAATTCTTGACTGGATGTAAAACACTAATCAAATTCTACCCTGACACAAGAGTATCTTTCAAAGAACCCTGTGTCTTCATTTTCAAACGACGAGTGCTTCGCGAAAGAATAGAACCTGCCCATGTTCAACTGTCAATAAAGACCAGGTCAGCGGTTGAATCTACATACTGAGCGAGAACTCTGTCAACTGATCTACCGTAGCAGTATAAATATGGGATCGATATAACCGATAATAATATAGGTAATATCGATCTAAGTTCAGGATATTAAAAATGGTGTAGAGATGAGTAACAGTGATTTACAACCAAGTCAAAACTACTTCGCTTTTACCAAAGTGAGCGTCTGCCTCGAGAGCGGGAGGTCATGGATTCGAACTCCGACTGCGTTATGCACAAAACTTAAATGTCAGCTTAACCTTTCTCGTCTGGCGCTCAACCGCTGTGGTCGCTAAGTTGGTAGAGCGCTTTCTCCGTAAGTGGGAGGTCGTGGTTTCGAACTCCGACTGGGTCTGACCCAAGACATGAAAGTGGATAATGTCTGTTCTTTCGCTAAGCAATTGTCATTGCGAAATAGAAGTCACGGTTCTAAAACAAAATGAGGTCTCGTGTCATCCCTTTACCTGGCCAAATTTTGACAAGGAAATTGTTCGGATAAATGCAATTAATGAATAATTTAAAAGTCATTATCATTATTGTAAATCCCCAAAGTAATTAAATCTGAAAACTTAAAGACTTCTAAAATATATAATTTTTATTTCACAAAAAATAAAACAGTATAAGTCACATAATTATATTTGATATGACGTAAAACACCAGCAATGTATGTAATATACAGTTATTCCATTGGAGATTTAAAAGATTTGAATACTAGTTTTAAATATACATAGTTATATTTAGTTATAAAATTTTAACCTTTCCTGATTAACAAATTTTTCAACTTAACATAAGTCTTCATATTCATTAACTGTGACATTTTAAACCTATTCAGGGTTGTAGCAACTCCAAATGAAGACCAAGATAACGTTTGCACTTCATAAGACGTCGAAATAACAATACCTTATGAAGTCCTGGCTACATTAGGCGTTCACAATGTCGACAAATAATGAAGTCCTGGCTACATTAGGCGTTCACAATGTCGACACCTAATAAAGTCCTATCTTCAATGAGGCGTTCACAATGTCGACACATAATGAAGTCCTGGGAAATAAGACGTTCACAATGTCGACACATAATGAAATCCTGTCTTCAATGAGGCGTTCACAATGTCGACACCTAATGAAGTCCTGGCTTCAATGAGGCGTTCACAATGTCGACACCTAATGAAGTCCTGGTTTCAATGAGGCGTTCACAATATCGACACATAATGAAGTCCTGGCTACATTAGGTGTTCACAATGTGGACACCTAATGAAATCCTGGCTACATTAGGCGTTCACAATGTCGATAAATAATCAAGTCCTGGCTACATTAGGCGTTCACAATGTCGACACACGATGAAGTCCTGGCTACATAAGGCGTTCACAATGTAGACACACAATAAAGTTCTGGCTACATTAGGCATTCAAAATGTCGACACATAATGAAGTCCTGGCTACATAAGCCGTTCACAATGTCGACACATAATGAAGTCCTGGCTACATTAGACGTTCACAATGTCGACAAATAATGAAGTCCTGGCTACATTAGACGTCCACAGTGTCGACACATAATGAAGTCCTGGCTACATTAGGCGTTCACAGTGTCGACACATAATGAAGTCCTGGCTACATTAGGCGTTGACAGTGTCGACATATAACAAAGTCCTGGCTACAATAGGCATTCACAATGTCGACACATAACGAAGTCCTGGCTATATTAGGCGTTCACAATGTCGACACATAACGAAGTCTTGGCTACATTAGGCGTTCACAATGTCGACACCTAATGAAGTCCTGGCTACATTAGGCGTTCACAATGTCGACAAATAATGAAGTCCTGGCTTGCTTAGGCGTTCACAATGTCGACACATAATGAAGTCCTGGCTACATAGAGGCTTTACAATATGAGATTATTCTCAAAATTTAACGACTTTATTTCACTTCTCGTCTGAAGCTCCAATCTTTTGCCAAAATTTCCAATGCATAATGTTATTTCGACCTTTATCAAATTTGGACACCATTAGGCATTAAATATTATTTGGAGTTGCTACAAATAAAAGTCTTGTCTAATGTGATCAAAATTGGAACATTCAAATAAAAAATGAAATCCGTCTCCAATGGAATTACTGTTACATAGGTTACAAAATATAACAATATTTTTCCATTTTCCTTTTTTATTGGCAATGTATGATCATATGTTCTAAACTTTACTAATACAAGTTCTCTGGCAATATATCAAAGTATTGTCCAATTTCCATTGTAATTAATTTAATATTTTGTAATTTAGTGAACGAAAAAACTCGTGAACACTTATTTTGTATATAATTATTATTACAATTGCATTGATAAGCTAATTCTGTTAACATCCCCAACCTGTGTAATCCAGGAATCAGTTGGACGAAGCTTGATTAGTTTAATCAATGATTAACATGCATTCAAAACATCAATAAAAACCAACATAACAATATTAAGTTGACAGTTTTATAACAATATGCTTTAGTTTTATAAGTACGATTAGACGTTTGAAGTTTGATTAGTTTAATTAATGATTAATATAAATTCATAACTTCATTTAACATAACAATATTAAATCAATAGTTTTATAACAATGTTGTATTAACAAAATTCAACATTTACAACATAAATAAATTTTGCAATATATCTGAAATTCAAATTATGTCTAATCAATTAATTAAGCTAATCAAGCTTTGAACAACTTACCCCTGATGTAAGCAAATCCTAACTCATCTCTATCGCATTGATAAGCCAAGTTCTATTAACATTCTGTTAACATTCTTACCCCGTGTAATACAGATGTTACCAAATCCCAAGTTTTTCAATAGAAAATTCGATTTCTCCATACTTAAACTAATAAAAGCTTATTTAATTTGGCGTGTATTTATTTTCGGGGTATAGGGAATTTAAACATATTGGCATAGTTTAATTGTTGTGTTTTTGAAATATGAAATATTAAGCATAACACAGCAAGGATTATAAAATTTTCGCTTAGTATTGATTTTCGCGCAAAACAAACCGCCGCGAAATAAGCAAAAACTAGTACACCGCGAAAATAATTACAATATTAGATATCTTAAAATCATTGTCAATTTATTTCAACCAGTATGAAATTATTCTCTTGGCGACATTTATATTAATTGGAAATCTTAATAATTCCAAATAAATCATTAATTTTAGGTTGAAAATTTTAAATTAAGAATTTGCTTATAAAACTGCACATGTTTGAGCATGAGACAGTTTGGTCTACCATTAAACATGAATTTTTCATGCCTGCTTAGAGGAACTAAAATTTTACAAACAAAAACCTAAAAATACGATGTACTTTATTATCATTTTTATGGGATTTGGTTATTACAAACAGTCTGGATACAATGTCAATTTATAAACATGACCAAAAATTTATTTAGAAATTTCAAATTGACAAGATAATTATCTGGACAAATTATCAATTTCACTAACAGAAAAATATATGTCACTTGGTCAATTGACTTAATTCTAAAATAAATTTAAAATCAAATTTCAAAATGATAAAAAATTATGTGGAAAAAATATTAATTTGACTTTCAGAAAAAATATATGTCAATTGATCGAATAAAACTTAATACTAATATTAATTCGAAATAACATTTTTAAATGGCAAAAACAATATCTGGAATAAATTTCAAATTGAACAACAGAAAATATGAGTAAATTATTCTACTTAACTAAATACTAACATAAATTAAAAACAATTTTTCAAAAAGGCAAAAAATTATCTGGAAAAAATCAATTTAAGCTTAAATAGAAAATCTGATGAGAAACAGTCATGCTATACACGACACCTGTTTCGCCATCATTTCTGAACTAAAATTCCCTTCACTTAAATCTGACAAATTTAAAATACGAATATTTTGTTAGTTTTTAAGATGTTCTTGACTTTAACTATAAGATTTCTACATCTATATTTAATTTTTATTATCATTTACATATGTGATTAGGTAATACAACAACAATGCGTACAATAACTATGGATAACAAGTCAATTTGACTAACAAAACAATATTTGTTAAGTAACCCAGTCAAAACTAAATACTAAAATAAATTCAAAATAACATCTCAATATTACAAAAAGTTTTCTGGAAAAAAAATTAATTTGACTTATAGAAAGAAATTGTAAATTGATCCAGTTAAACCAAGTACTAAATAAATTGATAATAAAATTTCAAAATCACAAAAACAATAAATGTTAGGAATAAGGTAATTTTAAAATGTCTTTATGAACTTGCAAAGTATAATGGGCTGTATTAAATGTTTTGTAAGAAAGGTTTCGCCTTTGGAAAACTACTTTATTCTTAAATATTCAAATTTATAATTGATTTAGGTAATACAACAACAATGTGTATAATAACTATGGATATCAAGTCAATTAATGATTTAAAATAAATCTAGAAAATAAATATGACCAACGAATTATCTCGAACAAATATCACTTTGACTAACAGAACAAAATATGCATTAATGTGGTTTGCCGCTGTACCACGTGTTACCCTTTAACGTTTGTGCGACACACTTATTCTCAATGGATATGTAATCGCATAAGATTACCCTTTTCCCGTAAAAAACGACGTTATTTTTTCGGGAATTTGTGACGCTGACGTTTTCAATCACGTCCTGCATAAACGTTTATAGGTATTGATCACGTGGTACAGCGGCAAACTCCATTAATATAGTAAATTCAATTGAGGGACAAATTTAAAACACACATGTACAGCATTATGTAGTACAAAGAAAATAAGGATCTATAAAATGGAATTCGGAACAAACAAGCCACTAAGGAAAATAAGTCAAATTGTTATCATCTGAAGTATACTTGGAGATGTTCATCTAGTCAGTCACCAACTAGTCACTATTAAATATTTAACGAATTACATGTCTTAAAAACTAACTGAAAATTTAGCAAAAATTAGAGGGACTAGCAACCTCCTTTTCCCATGGGTCTGTTAAAATAAATGCTAAAATAAATTCAAAATAACGTTTCAAAATGACAAACAGTTGTCTGAAAAAGGTTTAATTTGACTAAGAAAAAATGTCAGTGATCCGGTTACACTAAATACTAAAAATATTTAAAATTCAAAATAACCAAAACAATCTCAAAATTGAGGAAATAGAAAACAACAAGAAGCTCACATAAACAATATAATAATCTTAGTAAAGTGCGTCAAGTTTGACCTGTCTGCTTGACCTTTCATTTAAATATTTATTGCGGACCAAGTACATCTATGTATAGGCAAACGACTTTGACATGTCTGCTTGACCTTTTATTTAAATATTTATCACGGATTAAGTACATCTATGTGCAGGCAAAAGACTTTGACCTGTCTGCTTGACCTTTAATTTAAATATTTATCACGGATGAAGTACATCTATGTGCAGGCAAAAGACTTTAACCTGTCTGCTTGACCTTTTATTTAAATATTTATCACGGATTAAGTACATCTATGTGCAGGCAAAAGACATTGACCTGTCTGCTTGACCTTTTATTTAAATATTTATCACAGATTAAGTACATCTATGTGCAGGCAAAAGACTTTGACCTGTCTGCTTGACCTTTCATTTAAATATTTATTGCGGACCAAGTACATCTATGTATAGGCAAACGACTTTGACCTGTCTGCTTGACCTTTTAATTTAATATTTTTCGCGGACCAAGTACATCTATGTATAGGCAAACGACTTTGACCTGTCTGTTTGACCTTTTATTTAAATATTTATTGCTGACCAAGTACATCTATGTATAGGCAAACGACTTTGACCTGTCTGTTTGACCTTTTATTTAAATATTTATCATAGGTCAAGTACATCTATGTATAGGCAAACGACTTTGACCTGTCTGTTTGACCTTTTATTTAAATATTTATCATAGGTCAAGTAAATCTATGTATAGGCAAACGACTTTGACCTGTCTGCTTGACCTTTCACTTTAAAATTTTTTTTCGGACCAAGGACATCTATGTATAGGCAAACGACTTTGACCTGTCTTTTTGACCTTTTATTTAAATATTTATCATAGGTCAAGTACATCTATGTATAGGCAAACGAATTTGACCTGTCTGTTTGACCTTTTATTTAAATATTTATCATAGGTCAAGTACATCTATGTATAGGCAAACGACTTTGACCTGTCTGCTTGACCTTTCACTTTAAATTTTTTTTTCGGACCAAGGACATCTATGTATAGGCAAACGACTTTGACCTGTCTGTTTGACCTTTTATTTAAATATTTATCATAGGTCAAGTACATCTATGTATAGGCAAACGAATTTGACCTGTCTGTTTGACCTTTTATTTAAATATTTATCATAGGTCAAGTACATCTATGTATAGGCAAACGACTTTGACCTGTCTGCTTGACCTTTCACTTTAAATTTTTTTTCGGACCAAGGACATCTATGTATAGGCAAACGACTTTGACCTGTCTGTTTGACCTTTTATTTAAATATTTATCATAGGTCAAGTACATCTATGTATAGGCAAACGAATTTGACCTGTCTGTTTGACCTTTTATTTAAATATTTATCATAGGTCAAGTACATCTATGTATAGGCAAACGACTTTGACCTGTCTGCTTGACCTTTCATTTAAATATTTATTTCGGACCAAGTACATCTATGTATAGGCAAACGACTTTGACCTGTCTGCTTGACCTTTCATTTAAATATTTATTTCGGACCAAGTACATCTATGTATAGGCAAACGACTTTGACCTGTCTGCTTGACCTTTCATTTAAATATTTATTTCGGACCAAGTACATCTGTATAGTATAGAGTTCTGTTATACAAAGCTTATATAAGCAATATATAAACATAGTATAGTACGTGATGTTTGACCTTTTATTTAAATATTTATCATAGGTCAAGTACATCTATGTATAGGCAAACGACTTTGACCTGTCTGCTTGACCTTTCACTTTAAATTTTTTTTTCGGACCAAGGACATCTATGTATAGGCAAACGACTTTGACCTGTCTGTTTGACCTTTTATTTAAATATTTATCATAGGTCAAGTACATCTATGTATAGGCAAACGAATTTGACCTGTCTGTTTGACCTTTTATTTAAATATTTATCATAGGTCAAGTACATCTATGTATAGGCAAACGACTTTGACCTGTCTGCTTGACCTTTCACTTTAAATTTTTTTTCGGACCAAGGACATCTATGTATAGGCAAACGACTTTGACCTGTCTGTTTGACCTTTTATTTAAATATTTATCATAGGTCAAGTACATCTATGTATAGGCAAACGAATTTGACCTGTCTGTTTGACCTTTTATTTAAATATTTATCATAGGTCAAGTACATCTATGTATAGGCAAACGACTTTGACCTGTCTGCTTGACCTTTCATTTAAATATTTATTTCGGACCAAGTACATCTATGTATAGGCAAACGACTTTGACCTGTCTGCTTGACCTTTCATTTAAATATTTATTTCGGACCAAGTACATCTATGTATAGGCAAACGACTTTGACCTGTCTGCTTGACCTTTCATTTAAATATTTATTTCGGACCAAGTACATCTGTATAGTATAGAGTTCTGTTATACAAAGCTTATATAAGCAATATATAAACATAGTATAGTACGTGATGTTTGACTTTTAATTTAAATATTCAAACAGACAAATCCATTGTGTAATTTAAGGACTCTATAAGGATGGATGATAGTAAGATTGGGTACTGGGTGTTAATAGTTGATGCCGACTTACCTCAGTCAATCAGCTCAATCTATTAATAAAATTGAATGTCAAACGACCAGCTCAAATTTGACGCACTATGTAAAATAAATATTGTAAGCGTCTCACACGCCATAAAAACATAAAATACAAAGATAAAACATCGTGATATCCAGCCTAAAGACTTATGAGACACTGTCATTTATAAAATTAGCAAATATACATGTATATTCAGTCAATTTACAGCAATTTAAGTGTGTGTGTGTGTGTGTGTGTGTGTGTGTGTGTGTGTGTGTGTGTGTGTGTGTTTAAATATTATGTGATATAATAATAAAAATGAAAATGAAAAAAAAATTCGTATGATGAACAATATTTCTTTTTTAATTACATGTTAAAAATAACCTTGGCCACTCATTGTTATAAAAAATTTCTTGCATTTTCTTGCATCTAAAACTGAATAATTCCTTGTTAATAATTGGTATCAGTATTGTTAACAGCCGATTTGAGATTTAAATGTTTATTTCCAGTGTCTTCATTTCCTTTTGTCGTTCTAAAGTTCTTGTTTTCATTTATAACAATCCTTGCTTTAGGATTACTGTTTCTAAAAATTATTGATTTGGTTTTTGTCTGTCCACTATTCAAATAAATCGTATAAGTTAATATCACATAACAACTTTAGAATCCGATGAGTTAGAAAAGTTCTTACTCCAATGTACAGCACACACTAATCAGCCAATTGACAAGGAATATAGCTTCAACAAATAACGTAGGACTTCGATCTGCAGTCAAGGTTTAGTACTGTTATGCAGAATAGTGCGTCAAATTTGACCTATCCCTTTGACTTTTAAATTAATCATGAAAACAGTCAAATTCATTGTGTACATTTGGGGATTATATGAACCAGATATAGATAATGGTAAGGTAGCGGGTGTTTATGGTAATAAAACAGGCTTTGTTACTTAAGTCACACGGTCTATTGGACAAAACTAATTTTCAAATTAAAGGTCAAACGAAAAGGTCAATCTTGACGCACTATACATATTTCCCCGCTGTTAATAAACACTATAGACGTAGGAAGTGATCGAGGTCAGTCTTTGTCAAGAGTGGCTAATAAAAAAAATTGATATGGCTTGAAATATGTAGGAGTAGTTGCCTGGACAACACATATGTATTTATGCCAAACTCCTTAAAAAAAGTTAAACAAGTAGGTTAAAAAACCAATTATTTCTGAAAAATTATAAAAAATCAAATCAAATCAAATAAAACACTGAACACTTTGGCATTTTTGCCTACTACCTGCAAACTAATATATTGGTATTTCTATAAATCTGTAAGAGGTGTTGCCCAGACTATGTATTATATACTCAAACACGGCTAAGTTGAACATCGATTTTTCTAGCATTACACAACGACTCACAACGCGTCTCTGTAGATCTAAATAAACATATAATATTCACATTGATAACAATGTTTATGAGCAAACCACATCGGTTTTATTTCAAACCAGTCTAGAATACTGTGCATGAACGGATATACATACCTAAACAACAGTACAACAAAACTTTAAAATAATGCATCTAAACCTAGCCACCTTACATATAACCACAGTTCAGTCAAACCTTGTTACAGAGTCCCTTGAAATTTTTGCCACCTCACTAATGATAATCACAAACTGGTATCGCAAATGATCAAATACTCGCAAGGTAAATGATTACAAACTCGCATAGTAAATAGTAACAACCTTGGAACCTAAATTATTGCAAACTCGCAGCGTAAATGATCACAAACACATAACGTAAATGAACACAAACTCCCAACGCTAATATAACTAGCATGCAACGGACAGATCACAAACTTTTTACGCAAAGATCACAAACTCATAAAAGAATACAAGCACAGAAGTTAATTATCACAAAATCACACTAAAAATGATAATAAATATACAACGTAAATAATTACAAATACAAAAGGTAAATTATCACAAACTCTCAATGTAAATAATCACAAATTCACAGCGTTAAAAATTATTAATATTTACAACGTAAATGATCACATATTGGCAAGGTAAATGACTCGCACCATAAAAAGTTACAACCTTGTAACCTAAATTATTGCAAACTCGCAGCGTAAATGATCTCAAACACATAACGTAACTGATCACAAACTCACAAGGTAAATTATCACAAACTCACAACATAAATGATAACAAACTCAAGACGTAGATAATCACAACAAAAAGAACACAAACAAAAAAGGTAAATTATCAAAACTCACACCGCAAGTGATTACAAATTCACAACGAAAATAATCCCGAATACAACAAGTAACTGTTCAGAAAATCACAACGTAAATGATCACAAACTCACAACATAAATAATTACAAATATTCACAACGTAAATGATCACAAACTCACAACATAAATAATTACAAATATTCACAACGTAAATGATCACAAACTGGCACTGTAAATAATCACAAACTCACATCATAAATAGTTACAACCTCGGAACGTAAATAATTGCAAACTCGCAGCGTATATGATCAAGAACACATAATGTAATTAATCATAAACTTACAACGCAAAAAATCACACAGATTCATAGGGTTAATGATCACAACCTCACTAGGAAAATGATCATAAACTCACAAGGTGAACATACATGAACTTAAATCATAAATAATCAGAAACTGACATTGTAAATAATCACAAACTCAAGTCGTTAAGTATCACAAACTCACGACGTCAATCACAAACTCACAACGAAAATGATCAAAATCTCACGAATATGTGATGACACATTTTTTTTCCTTATTTTTGCTATACAGAAAATTCAGTATTCATGAACTTTTGGTTAAACATATTTTATAATGGTGATTAGTTTTTTTCCAGTATTACACACCAACAGCCTACCATGGTTATCCAAGGCCAATCCATGTGGCGACTTGCATCCATTTTCATGTCTCATCAGATACTGCAAAAACTTGCCATCTTTATCTAATACATGTACTACAGAATTGTCTTTGTCACTGATTATTATATGTCCATGTTTATCTGTGACTATATAGATTGGATGAAATGATTTCTGGGGTTGTTTCCCTTCACCCTGATATATAAATCTTTTCTGTCCCTGCAGGTTAACAACTACTACTTTATCTAAATCTATAACTGCAATGTCACCATTAATGTAAGAACAGATACAGAAGGGGTTGGTAAATAATAATGTGTTATCCACTGTGTCATGTTGTATGGTCCTGATATGTTGTCCACTGGTTGATATCTCCACTATCTTACTGTTATGGTACTTATACAACACAACAAGAACATTCCCTGTATCTGTTACAGTGATTCCTCGTGTAATATAGTCGTCTGCTATTGTATGTATGTCTTTAAAAGTGTCATCTCTGGTTAACTTCTTTATTGTATTACCGAGGTGCATTGTGACAAAAAGAGCTCCAGATGTAGAGACAGCAGCATCATACACAGGAAAGTCAGTGTCGATTTTCTGTTTTACTTCACCATCTGATGTCACCAACGATATACCTGTGCAATATTCTTTCCATAACCAAGCCTCGTCATTACTTGTTGTTACTACATGGGTCATATCACTCGTAAAACTTCCTTCTGTCACCACATCTATCGCTTTATTGACTGATGGAACGTTTTCCTTTAACGGTAAGGACGGATTGACTGTTGTTTTCATATCAAGATGTCCAAAAAGTGTTTTAAGGTCCTCATCATCCACGTGTCTAGTTATCAGGTCCGGCGGATTTTTTTTGTCTGGTGGATCACATGGTCTGTAATTATCCAATCTCTGCGTTACGTCTGTCACAAACTTAACAATCTCTATATTCCTCTCTCTCTGTTCTCGTTCACATTGTTGTATCAGTTGTAGTAGATCTGACATTTCTTCTTGCAATCTTTGTTCCAATTCTGTCATGGTTTTCTTATGCTCTTTGTCTATATTTTGTAATTGTTGGATCAAGTCATGTTCCCATTTGTCCAGTCTTCTTTTAAGCTGCTTATTTCTGGTTTTCACTTCCTCGATTTTCTTGGTAATGGTATCTGAGAATTCTAGTTTATTTTGGGTGACAGTTTTAATTGTATCATTATATTTTTCAGACTTTTCGTTCGTCAGCCAGATGATATTTGATAGTTGTTTATGTTTGGTATCTATAACCTCTTCCACTTTTACAATGGGATGATTCAGATGGTCACCGCTGGTAACACACTCTCTGCAGATTGGACAATTACAGGTGTTACAATACATAAGTAAATCCTCCTTCTTATGACTTGGACATTTATTACCTATAAGATTAATTTTATATATCTTACACAGCACGAAAACACATCTTTATGCATGCATAAAGATGCATAATGTCCAAAGTCTTTTATCCCATCTTTAGGTCATCTTCATGCATTTTTTTGGTACGATTAAATATATATATAATTCAGAGTAAAATTTTCAAATAATATAAATATGAAGTTAAAGATAATTTTAAAAAATCAAAACTATTCTTGCACTTTTTCACTTAAATTTTTTTATTTTTAAAATTTTAATTCAGTTTTGATGTTTTTAAATTTTTATTCTATATTTATTTATTATTTTATTATTATTTATTATTTTCATTATTATTATTATTATTATTTTTGTTATCTTATATTTTTTTTATTCATTTTACTATATGCTTGTCATGAAAAAGAATTAGACAGTAAATAAATGCGCATTAATATTTATTTTACCTTCTTACCTAATTTGCCCCCAGCGGGATTGGAATAACGCGACACTCTTAGATTCCAAGATTGTACATTCTTATCTGTCTCTTCATCCTTATCCATTAGGCCACGGAGGAGATGATTCAAAGCTTCATAATTTATGTATAAGTTAGCTATAAGGAAATGTGATCACGTTACCAGCTCTAAAACTTTCATATTTTGGATAATAATTAAAAAATATATACATATATGTCATTTTATTCCATTTGTTAAATATTTTATTTAAAATAATAATAATAATTATTATTATTATTATTATTATTATTATTATTTTATTATTATCTGTTATAAAGAAAGGAGACACTATATTAAACCAATATCATTTTTTTTTAAATTAATTTATTCATTAAACACTTAAATTTTCTTCTTTCAATATTTCAATATAAAAATGTAATATTCTTGGATTATTTAACCTTAATTTAGTAAGTCATTAATTAAAGTAAGTCAGAGAGTTTTATTTTAAATCTGTGAGTGACTAAATGTAAAATGTAACTGACGTTAAAGAAAACTAGAAAATAACATTGCACAAGTGATGGTGATGTGAGAGAGAAATTATTTTTTACAATCATAATCTGCATACCTTATCAACCTATGAGGTAACTGATTGATAACAGAAGCAAATCCCAACCAAATGAACCAAATGATAGTATATTCTATGTGTAAAATGTACCTACATGGTGTTAACCTCATTAACAGATTAATTACCTATATTTATCTATGAATTACCAGTACTCACACCAGTTATTACTAAATTAATACTTCTATAATTTCATGTGATCAAGATTAAAAATTATGTAATGAAATGAATAAATAAATAAATACATAAATAAATAAATAAATAAATGAATAAAAAATAAATTCATACATTCATTCATTCATTCATTCATTCATTCATTCATTCATTCATTCATTCATTCATTCTAAACCTTGACGTTCAACCAGCGACATTAAACAATATTTGACTCTCTTGATTTAAAATATTTTTAAATTTTATTTACAAAGACTTTATAACGAAAAGAAATTCAGATGATTATTATTTTGGCGTCAGATAAACCGTGAATATGTCCGACAAAAATGCGATTACACAAAGACAAATACTTGGAAAATGGTATAAAAGTGCCGCATAAAATTTGAAATAAAAGAAAAGATTTCAAAAAACAAAAGAAAAAACCTTGTATTTAAAAAGAAGTTAGCTAGAGTCGATGATAATTTGAAAGACACTGTTACTGAACTAAGTTAATTTTTTTTTAAAAAATCGGTGTTATTACTAAAGTCAGGTAACGTGAAACGTTGATTGATATACTAAATAGCAGCAAATGGAATTTCTAATTTAATTTTTTTCCTGTATGTATAATGGATAATTTATGTGATTAGTGATTTGAGAGAGAGAGAGAGAGAGAGAGAGAGAGAGAGAGAGAGAGAGAGAGATTAGAAATTTCATATGAAATGAAAATTCATTCTTCATGCATTTTACTTATTCAAAACTTCACCTTAAGTTAGAGAAAAATAGCATCAAAAGATGTTTTAACATACTGCGTTAAAAAACACCTGTCACAACCCAATTTGAAAATTTTCCTCTTAACCATAAAACATCTTTGATTTCAACCACTTTCTCGTACTTTTTTCGTAGCTGTATTACTACTCGTCGCGTAAGCGCGACTCGTAGTGATACAGCTACGAAAAAAGGACTCGACCTGATACTGAGGGTTGTACCTACACACTGTGTATATAATATGCATGTATCATTGCTACAACCTGATATAACTTTCTATGCATTTCAATTCCAACAGAAAAATGCATTTTGTGTGATTTAATTATTCGGTTTAAGATAATTGTTATTATCATTTCGATCCCGGGACGGTTCTGACTAAGAGATGAGATGACTGTACCCGTGTAATTTTGCGTCTTCACCGGAAGCTGGTGACGTATCGAGTATATGTGTGAATAAAATCAATACATGAAAATAAATAAACAAATAAGTAGGAACATATTTTATTTTATTTTTTTTATTTGAAAAAAAAAGAACAACAACTAAACTTGATTATGATTTTCTTGTTGTTACATATTATTATGAAATGCATTTTTAGGAAATAGACTATTTCCAGGTATACAGGTCTCGGGCAAACATTTTTGCGATTTTTAAATACATGTATATGCTAAACGAGACTATGTTGTTGTTTTTTTAAATGTATGCCTAAGTGAGACTTAACTATAAAAAATATACAGTTACTTTTATAACTATTTTTATGCATAAAGATGGTTTAAAGGTGGAATAAAGCACTTTGGACATTATGCATCTTTACGCTTGCATAAAGATGGCATAAAGACCATCTTTATGCAAAGCTTAAAGATGTGATTTCATCCTGTGTAAGCCGATTTTAAATTAACCATTTTGTGATGTTTTGTGGCTTTGCTCTATAAATATGATTTTGTATAAGTGGCGCAATCCATCTCGTCACAGTTTAAACACTTGAACATAATATTATTGAATTCACATAACTCACATTTCTGGTCAAAGATAACTGGGCACTGGGCATCCAATTTTTCTCCCTCAGCCATTTCAATAAATTATCTCTGGAAAACAAAAAAAAAATAATAACATATTTGAATTATCCTTAATAGATTGATAAGCATACAAAACACATACATGTACATACGTCCTTCCTAATAGCCTCATCAGGTTGTCACTTATATAATTCATTCTCAAATGGCTCATCAGATATGCACATACATGACATCGTCTCAATACGCTCATCAGACTGGCATTTAATAAGCCCCTTTGAATAGGCTCACCGGGATGGCATTTTATAAGCTATTCTAAAAAGGCTCACCAGACTGGCATTTTATAAGCCATTTTCAATAGGCTTACCAGGCTGGCATTTTATAAGCCATTTTCAATGGGCTCACCAGGCTGCGATCTATAAGCCATTCTCAATAGGCTAATCAGGCTTGCATTTTATTAGCCATTCTCAATAGGCACACCAGGATGGCATTTTATAAACCATTCGCAATAGGTTCATCAGGATGGCATTTTATAAGCCATTCTCAATAGGCTCCTCAGGATGGCATTTTATAAGCCATTCTCAATAGGCTCATCAGGCTGGCATTTTATAAGCCATTCTCAATAGGCACACCAGGGTGGCATTTTATAAGCCATTCATAATAGGCTCATCAGGAGGGCATTTTATAAGCCATTCTCAATACGCTCATCAGGCTGGCATTTTATAAGGCATTCTCAATAGGCTCATCAGGCTGGCATTTTATAAGCCATTCTCAATACGCTCACCAAGCTGGCATTTTATAAGCCATTCTCAAAAGGCTCACCAGGCTGGTATTTTATAAGCCATTCTCAATAGACTCACCAGACTGACATTTTATAAGGCATTCTCAATAGGCCCACCAGGCTGGCATTTAAAAAGCCATTCTCAATAGGCTCATCAGGCTGGCATTTTATAAGCCATTCTCAATAGGCTCACCAAGCTGACATTTTATAAGGCTTTCTTAATAGGCTAATCAGGCTGGCATTTTATAAGCCATTCTCAATAGGCTCACCAGGCTAACATTTTAAAAGCCATTCTCAATAGGCTCATCAGGCTGTCATTTTATAAGCCATTCTAAATAGGCTCATCAGGCTGGCATTTTATAAGCCATTTTCAATAGGCTCTCCAGACTGACATTTTATAAGGCATTCTCAATAGGCTCAACAGGCTGGCATTTTATAAGCCATTCTCAATAGGCTCACCAGGCTGCCAATTTATAAGCCATTCTAAATAGGCTCATCAGACTGGCATTTTATAAGCCATTCTCAATAGGCTCTCCAGACTGACATTTTATAAGGCATTCTCAATAGGCTCAACAGGCTGGCATTTTATAAGCCATTCTCAATAGGCTCACCAGGCTGGAATTCTATAAGCCATTTTCAATAGGCTCACCAGGATGGCATTTTATAAGCCATTCTCAATAAGCTCACCAGACTGGCATTTTATAAGCCCTTTTCAATAGGCTCACCAGGCTGGCATTTTATAAGCCATTCTCAATAGGCTCATCTGGCTGGCATTTTATAAGCCATTCTCAATAGGCTCATCAGGCTGGCATTTTATAAGCCATTCTCAATAGGCTCATCAGGCTGGCATTTTTTAAGCTATTCTCAATAGGCTCATCAGGCTGGCATTTTATAAGCCATTCTCAATAGGCTCATCAGGCGGGCATTTTATAAGCCATTCTCAATAGGCTCACCAGGCTGCCATTTTATAAGCCTTTCTCAATACGCTCATCAGGCTGGAATATTATAAGCAATTTTCAATAGGCTCACCAGGATGGGATTTTATAAGCCATTCTCAATAAGTTCATCAGACTGACATTTTATAAGCCCTTTTCAATAGGCTCATCAGGCTGGCATTTTATAAGCCATTTTCAATAGGCTCATCAGGCTGGTATTTTATAAGCCATTCTAAATAGGCTCACCAAGCTGGCATTTTATAAGCCATTCTCAATAGGCTCATCAGGCTGGCATTTTATAAGCCATTCTCAATAGGCTCATCAGGCTGGCATTTTATAAGCCATTCTCAATAGGCTCTCCAGACTGACATTTTATAAGGCATTCTCAATAGGCTCAACAGGCTGGCATTTTATAAGCCATTCTCAATAGGCTCACCAGGCTAGAATTCTATAAGCCATTTTCAATAGGCTCACCAGGATGGCATTTTATAAGCCCTTTTCAATAGGCTCACCAGGATGGCATTTTATAAGCCATTCTCAATAGGCTCACCAGGCTGCCATTTTATAAGCCATTCTCAATACGCTCATCAGGCTGGAATATTATAAGCAATTTTCAATAGGCTCACCAGGATGGCATTTTATAAGCCATTCTCAATAAGTTCACCAGACTGGCATTTTATCAGCCCTTTTCAATAGGCTCACCAGGTTGGCATTTTATAAGCTCTTTTCAATAGGCTCACCAGGCTGGCATTTTACAAGCCATTCTCAATAGGCTTACCATACTGACATTTTATAAGCTTTTTTTAATAGGCTCACCAGGCTGGCATTTTATAAGCTTTTTTCATTAGGCTTACCAGACTGACATTTTATAAGCCCTTTTCAATAGACTCACCAGGCTGGCATTTTATAAGTTCTTTTCAATAGGCTCACCAGGCTGGCATTTTATAAGCCATTCTAAATAGGCTTACCAGGCTGGCAATTTATAAGCCATTTTCAATAGGCTCACCAGGCTGGCATTTTATAAGCCATTCTCAATAGGCTCACCAAGCTGACATTTTATAAGGCATTCTCAATAGGCTCATCAGGATGGCATTTTATAAGGCATTCTCAATAGGCTCACCAGGCTAACATTTTATAAGCCATTCTCAATAGGCTCATCAGGCTGTCATTTAATAAGCCATTTTAAATAGGCTCATCAGGCTGGCATTTTATAAGCCATTCTCAATAGTCTCAACAGCCTGGCATTTTATAAGCCATTCTCAATAGGCTCACCAGTCTGCCATTTTATAAGCCATTCTAAATAGGCTCAACAGGCTGGCATTTTATAAAGCCATTCTCAATAGGCTCACCAGTCTGCCATTTTATAAGCCATTCTAAATAGGCTCATCAGGCTGGCATTTTATAAGCCATTCTCAATAGGCTCTCCAGACTGACATTTTATAAGCCATTCTCAATAGGCTCACCAGGATGGCATTTTATAAGCTATTCTCAATAGGCTCACCAGGCTGGCATTTTATAAGCCATTCTCAATAGGATCACCAGGCTGGCATTTTATAAGCCCTTTTCAATAGGCTCACCAGGCTGCCATTTTATAAGCCTTTCTCAATAGGCTCATCATGCTGGCATTTTATAAGCTATTCTCAATAGGCTCATCAGGCTGGCATTTTATAAGCCATTCTCAATAGGCTCATTAGGCTGGCATTTTATAAGCCATTCTCAATAGGCTCATCAGGCTGGCATTTTATGAGCCATTCTAAATAGGCTCACCAAGCTGGCATTTTATAAGCCATTCTCAATAGGCTCATCAGGCTGGCATTTTATAAGCCATTCTCAATAGGCTCACTAGACTGACATTTTATAAGTCCTTTTCAATAGGCTCACCAGGCTGGCATTTTATAAGCCCTTTTCAATAGGCACACCAGGATGGCATTTTATAAGCCATTCTCAATAGGCTCACCAGGCTGGCATTTTATAAGCCATTCTAAATAGGCTCATCAGGCTGGCATTTTATACGCCATTTGCAATAGGCTCACCAGGCTGGCATTTTATAAGCCCTTTTCAATAGGCTCACCAGGCTGGCATTTTATAAGCCATTCTCAATAGGCTCATCTGGCTGGCATTTTATAAGCCATTTGCAATAGGCTCACCAGGCTGGCATTTTATAAGCCCTTTTCAATAGGCTCACCAGGCTGGCATTTTATAAGCCATTCTCAATAGGCTCATCTGGCTGGCATTTTATAAACCCTTTCTAATAGGCTCATCAGATTGGCACTTATATAAGCCTTTCGCTGTAGGCTCATTAGACAGGCTCATCGGGTTGTGACTTATATAAGTCCTTTTCAATAGGCTCACCAGGCTGGCATTTTATAAGCCATTCTCAATAGGCTCACCAGGATGGCATTTTATAAGCCATTCTCAATAGGCTTACCAGACTGACATTTTATAAGTCCTTTTCAATTGGCTCACCAGGCTGGCATTTTATAAGCCCTTTTCAATAGGCTCACCAGGATGGCATTTTATAAGCCATTCTCAATAGGCTCACCAGGCTGCCATTTTATAAGCCATTCTCAATAGGCTCACCAGGCTGCCATTTTATAAGCCATTCTCAATAGGCTCATCAGGCTGGCATTTTATAAGCCATTTGCAATTGGCTCACCAGGCTGGCATTTTATAAGCCCTTTTCAATAGGCTCACCAGGCTGGCATTTTATAAACCCTTTCTAATAGGCTCATCAGATTGGCACTTATATAAGCCATTCGCTGTAGGCTCATCAGACAGGCTCATCGGGTTGTGACTTATATAAGTCCTTTCCAAAAGACTCATCAGGCTAGCTCTTATATAAATCCTTCAAAAAAAGCTCATCAGACAGGCACTTATATAAGTCTTCCCAATAGGCTCATCAGGCTAGCACTTATACCGGTATAAGTCCTTCAGAACAGGTTCATCAGGCTGACATTTATATAAGTCCTTCCCAATAGGCTCATTAGACTGACATTTATATCAGTCTTTCACAACAGGTTCATCAGACTGACACTTATATAAGCCATTCCAAATAGGCTCATCAGACTGACACGTATGTAAGCCCTTCTCAAAATGCTCATCAGACATGCACTTATATAAGCCCTTCACAATAAGCTGATCAGGCTGGCACTTATACAAGTCTATCCCAATAGGCTCATCAGACTGACACTGATGTAAGCCCTTCTTATTAGGATCATCAGGCTGGCACTTATACAAGTCCATCTCAATAGGCTCATCAGACTGACACTTATATAAGCCCTTCACAATACGCTCATCAGGCTGGCACTTATACAAGTCCATTCCAATAGGCTCATCAGACTGACACTTATGTCAGCCCTTCTCAATACGCTCATCAGACTGACACTTATGTCAGCCATTCTCAATAGGCTCGTCAAACAGGCACTTATATAAGCCCTTCCCAATAGGCTCATCAGACGGGTACTTGTATAAGTCCTTCCCAATAGGCTTATTAGACAGGTACTTGTATAAGTCTATCGCAATAGGCTCATCAGGCTGGTACTCATAAAAGACCTTCCCAACAAGGCTCATCAGGCCATCATTTAAATATTATTCTATTTAGTTATTAGGACAAATGATATTCATGCAATTATTCAATAACTAAAATGTGTCGACTAAAAACTTAAACAACAATCAAAGGGGATTGATATTACAACTTAACCATTTACTATATTTATTATTAGAGTTACTTATCTTTCATTTAACACTTCCGCTTGTTTGTTAACTAACAAATATAGTGATTTAAGTGAAACAAATCCTATTTTGATAGCCTTTGATAAAGCAATACTTAAACCATATGATATGCCTCATCAATGGATGGGCATTCATTAAGTCATTCTCACGGTCCAACTCCTTCTTAAAGAGGCGCTGCTTACCCAACATAACCAACCCACCTGACTTCTGTGGTGAAAGTAAGCGTGCTTCCTGGGACTACTCGGAGGATAGGCGGTCTATTGTGTGTGCTTTAGGATCAAAGTGTTTCTGACCTCCTCCTCTAGTAAGTGAAAGTCTGTTACTCCAAATTCAGTGTTTCTCCAAGCACTTATATTTCCTCCACCATCAATTAGCCAACATATGAGCGAATAAATCTTGACTTATTAAATACTCAAAATTCTGCTCCACGTGCCAAATGCCCCTTTTAATTATGATCTGAACAGTGACCTGCATGATTCTGTTTGACTTTTTGGATTGTGACTTGAACATGGAATGGTATATTGTGTTAGACTTTTGGGATTGTGATTTGAACATAGATTGGTATGTTAGTGTTAGACTTTTGGGATTGTGATTTGAACATAGATTGGTATGTTAGTGTTAGACTTTTGGGATTGGAATATTAACTTGTATGTTTGTGTATGACTTTTGGGATTGTCACTGGAATATGGATCGGTATGTTTGTGTTTGAATTTTGTGATTGGAATATTAACTGATAATTTTGTGTATGACTCTTGGGATTGTCACTGGAAGATGGATCGGTATGTTGTTTTTGGTTGTAGGACTTCTGTGGATATACGCAGGCCAGTTTTTTTTATTTTTTTGTAATGATTCATTATTGTACATTTATTTAAGATTTAATTTTCGTGGTTTACTAATAATGAAAATATTTTAATCAAATTTAAAACAGTTGTAAAAATTATATAAATGACATGTTTATGGTTTAACCTACAAAAGTTAAAATAACTATTTTTCTCTCACAGTATTTGATATATAGTTATCATTCTTACATGTGAGAGATGGTCGTGTATCAGAATTTAGAGCAGTTATTGAATTTCTCTATTTACTTTCTAAACATTTCTTCCTGGTTTTTGAGTCTGTAAAACATGAATAAAGCGTTTTCTGAAGTAACCCCAAACATTTCTTACTTATCAGTGCTGTGAATTTGTGTCAAAATTTCAAAATGGCGCATTTAAGATAACAAGTATAAACCTGAACAGGCCGACAAACAGGTTATATGAAACAGAAAAGTTAATTATTTTGTATATATGTGGCATTACACTGTATATAACCAATCATAATATTTACACGAATAAAAGGGAGCTACGACAGTACCTGGTGCAGATCAATGTCTTATCTGGTTACTTGACAGCAACGAATGATTCTTAAACCTGGGAACCTGCTATCAGGATTTAGTAAAACCTCTCTAAACCGGACAAGCTCCAGGCCATTGATTTTGTCCGGTTTAGAGGGGTGTCCGGTTTAGAGGGGTGTCCGGTTTAGAGAGGTTTTGACATTTTCACTGGTTTATCTCCCCTTAACTAAATAAATCTAGAAAGATATAATACATGTCAGAGAAGCCACAATCAACAACACTCTTACATGTTAATGTTACGTAAACATCTCATTATATGATATGCTATATGTAAGAGCACTGTTTAGTTTTAAATCACCTTTAATTTTTTTTCTTAATAGGATTTTAATTAGGGTACTCAAGGCTAATAACAATAGTATTGACACCTTTCCAACTCGTTTCCTTTGTCGTGAATTGGTGTACTTTCAGAATACATTTGAAACGTGAAGCTATCAGCATTTGTATCTAGTACGTCATGTGCTTTAGGGATGGGTACCTTCTGCTTGTAAACATTTCCAGTTTTTGTAAATATTAGTTTATCTCTCTTTGTTTGTACGTTTTCCTTATCAAATTGTTTTTTTTTATTTCCCACACTTGTTTTCTTTTCTCTCTCATTTTATCTGGGAAGTGGGGTGCAATTCTAATCGGGTGAATTTCTGTTCGCATTTCTTTAGATTTTTCAAGAACCAATTCTTTTTGTAAGTAGTCATGAAATTTTGCAACTATAGGTCGGGGGGTTCCTTTATTTTTTTGTCCAAATCTGTGGATGCGATCTATTTTAATATTTTCCGATACTGTACCCAATTTGTTAATCTGGTCAGACTTACTCTCATTTTCAATTTCAGTTATCTTAGACATTTCTTTGTTTGAACTGAGTGAAATTATAGCAGTACTCACGACTGTTTCTGACTCACTTTTTTCCCGTTTTCTCTTACTATTCCTTTGACTGTCCATTATTTTACATTTCCGTAATTATTTGGTATATCTAATTATCCATTTAAGACAGAAGTTTCAGCAAATTTATGGAATTTTACATCTGTATGACAAAAAAAATGAAAAAAATTTGAAGCGGTTGGAAAAAGCCGCCATTTGCCTTGACCAGTCACGTGACTTTTCGGGACCAAATATTTTGTCCGTAATAGATAGTTGTCCGGTTTAGAGAGTGTCCGGTTTAGGGAGGTTTAACTGTATATATATATATAGACAAACAAACTTGACTTGTCTACTTGACCTTTTATTGGATATATTCATATACGGCGATCCATCCCTTACTGGACAACAATAGTGTTGACACCTTTCCAGTCTCCTTATTCATAAGATGTTACTGGAGTATATTTAACAAAACAGCTGATAATAAGATAAGATTATATAGAAGTGATTATCTTAAGTTTTGTGTCAATTAATAATAAATCAATAAACAAATTTAGATTATAAAAACCACAAAAGAAAAAATAGATAAAAATATATAGATACAAAATATTTAAAAAATAAATGTATGAGTAATTAAATTAAATAACAAATATTTTAAATAAGAATTAAAAAACTTTTGGTTTTTTAAGTGTCCATAATTGAATATTTTTATCAACCTGTTTAAAACTAATATATTTAAATAAGTAAAAAGGTAATTACAAAAAATAAATCAAAATGTTGTCCGGTTTATAGAGGTTCAATTTTAAGAATATAAGCAACTTGTGACTAAAAGGTTTGTCCGGTCTCCGGAATAAAGAGTGTCCGGTTTAGAGAGATTCTTGTTAGTTGAAATAAAGAAGGATAAATTCGGGACCAAATCTTTTGCCCTGAATAGAGAGTTGTCCGGTTTTGAGAGTGTCCGGTTTAGAGAGGTTTCACTGTTCACTAAATAATCAGCGACCAACCACCCCTCACCATCGCCTTTTTATAACACTTTACTGCTGTCTACAGTTTATTTATTTTCAGTTGCCTAAAATCTGTAAATGTCTTCGTCATACAAGAAATATATCCAACCAGAACTGGATAATCTTAATGTTATATATTTATTTAAATAGCATTACTTCAGTTTGAATACATGTTAATGAAAGGGGGTTGAAGCTCGGTTGCTTCTGGCCGAGCTATGGGTGGCTAGTGTTCCAAAAGCTGACGAGAGATAAAAGGCAGCTGTCTACATATAGGTGCAAAGAGAAGCAGCCACTCCGACCGTCACGTATTCGTACGCTTAGTGTTCAACTTACGACAGGCCTGTTATATATGTGATAAAAAACAAACATACTAATCCATTTCCGAATCACAATTCATAAGCAAAGTAAAAACTTAGGAACCGACATGTTATGTTAGACACGTGAACTTCCACCAGGGAAGTGAGGCCAGGTGATCCACTTGCATAGGGGTTTTCCAAGTAAGCTTTTATTTATAGACTGACCCCTGTGACTAACATATCAGAGAGACGATACACAATCCATAAAAACACACCGGGTATAGGTAAACAACATTGACCTGTCTGCTTGACCTTTAACTTATATATTTATAATGAACGAGTACATTTTTGTATAGAGAACACATGTGCTTAATTTCTCTACATCATTGGAAAACAGTGCACACATAAATGGTTAATGTGTAAACTGTGAATCAGTCTATAGTGTATATCACCTTATCTAAATGTTCTCAATGGAAGGTCAGTCGGCCAGGTCAATGTTATTTGATAACATGTATATAATTACTGTCGGGTGTGTGTAAGCTACTGTTGTTTCGGATTACATTCTGAAAGTTACGAAGCTACACTGTCGAGTTTTATAATTCACAGTAAATATACCCGGGGTGGAAAAAGATAGCCGGGTTGGAAGTAGATTTACCCGGGTGGAAATAGATATACCCGGGATGAAAGCAGATATATCCGGGGTGGAAGTAGATATACCCGGGGTGGAGGTATATACCCGGGTTGGAAGTAAACTTAAGGTGGACGTAGATTTACCAGGCTGGAAGTAGATTTACCCGGGATGGAAGTAGATTTACCCGTGGTGGAACTAGATATAACTAGATATAGCCGGGGTGGAAGTAGATTTATCCGGGTTGGAAATAGATATACCCGGGGTAGAAGTAGATATACCCGGGTTGAAGTATATACCCGGATTGGAAGCAGATTTACCCGGGTTGGAAGTAGATATACCAGGGGTGGCAGTAGATATACCCGGGATGGAACTAGATATACCCGGGGTGGAAGTATTTACCCGGGTTGGAAGTAGATATTCCCGGGGTGGAAGTATATACCCGGGTTCGAAGTAGATATACCCGGGCTGGAAGTATATACCCGGGTTGGAAGTAGATATACCTGGGGTGGAAGTAGATATACCCGGGGTGGAAGTAGATATACCTGGGGTGGAAGGAGATATACCCGGGGTGGAAGTAGATATACCCGGAGTGGAAGTAGATATACCCGGGGAGGAAGTATATACCTGGTTTGGAAATATATATACCCGGGGTGGAAGTATATACCCGAGTTGGAAGTAGATATACCCGGGGTGGAAGTAGATGTATCCGGGTTGGAAGTTGTCACTGACAATGGAATTCATCACTTTATCTCAGGGAGTTTATTTATTGATGTTTTCACAAGTGCCTCATCTAAAATTGATTACGTCATATCATCAGGTAGGTGTCACAGCAATCGGTTTATTATTATTATTATTATTATTATTAATTAGAAAGCGAGTATAATAATGAAGTTGAACGCACAATCCTCTCTCTCTCTCTCTCTCTCTCTCTCTCTCTCTCTCTCTCTCTCTCTCTCTCTCTCTCTCCTGGACATTAATCTGCATGATTGTGTTTGATTTTTAAGATTATAATTTGAACATAGACTGGCATGTTTGTGTTTGAATTTTGTGATTTTAATATTATCTGGAATGTTTGTGTATGACTTTTGGGGTTGTCAGTGGAACATGGTATGTTTGTGTTTCGTTGTAGGTTTTCTGTAGATTTTGGTAGACCAGTTTTTTTATTTATTATGTCATGAGTAATTACTTTACATTAATTTTAGATTTTTAAATTTTATTTTAAAAATTATTTTCGTGGCTGACAAGTAATGACAATATTTTTAAATAAGTTAAAACAGTTGTAAAAATTATATAAATGAAATCTTTACCATTTATTCTACAAATTAATTTTCACTCATTTTATTTAATATATAGTTATATATTCCCTACCTGTGAGAGATGGTTGTGTATCAGAATTGACAGCAGTTATTCAGAGCTCTCTGTTAACTCTCTAAACATTTCTTCTGGATTTTTCAGTCTTTAAAACATGAATATAGCGTTTTCTTAAGTAACTCCAAACATTTTTACTGGTGCATTTGTGTCAATTTCAAAATGGCGCATTTAAGATCACAAGTACAAACCTGAACAGGCCGAGAAACAGGTTATATGAAACAAGGAAGTAAATTATTTTTGTATATATGTGGCATTGCACTGTATATAACCAATCATAATATTAACACGAATAAAAGGTAACTAAGGCAGTACTTGGTGCAGATCAATGTCTTATCAGGTCACATGGTGGCAACGAATGATTGTTAAACTGGAGAACCTGCTATCAGTGTCAAAGACTATAGTTTAACTACAAGAGTCACACTTGATAATTAACCAGCAAACAACCACACCATCGCCTTTTTATAACAATTTACTGCTGTCTTGTTTGTTTATTTTCAGATGCTGTCTTCGTCATACAAGAAATCCATCAAACCAGAGCTGGATAACCTTAATGTTATATATGCATTTAAGTTTGAATACACATGCATGTCAAGTTACTGTTTAACAGTGGTAACTGGAAATTAATTTCAATTGAATTGGACAATTTAAAGTCGTCCTGGATCTGATCCGGTGTCCGTGCTGGTGGCTGCTGTCCCGAAGATCATAAACACAGAAGGCAATAATTATGTATTATTGTCGGAAATATACTATTGTCTTATTAGTTCAAACTTGAAATACCTCAAAAACTTAGGTATACTCGCTCATGCAAAGTATATTCTTAGCTGATTTTGGTAAAATATATTTTGGTCCTTTGGGTTTCTTTTCAAAATCTTAAAAACAATTTTGGTTTCGATATTTTGGTCCAATCACTACTGATGATGAATTATATTCCGAAACAACCGTCTAGTACTGTGAAATTTTAATTAGTATAAATGTAATGGACCATTAGTTTCTATTATTTTCAATAAATTGTATTTTATTGTCATACTTGTTCTTCAGGTAAGGCGTGACAACATTGTTGGTGTCCAAAATGGTTTCCATTCGGTCAAAATTGTGGTCGTTTAAAATTTACTAATATTTTTACAGGGTATAGGTCAAAACTGAGAAATAATTAAAACTAGACTTGTCATGTGTTATTTTTGAATTCTTCAGAAATAAAACATTCACAAGTAGCACCTGACAATTGCGGTGTTATGGCATGATTTATGTAATAAATCTACGATTTTACTTTGACAATATTTTTTTCGTTTTTGAGGAAAACTAAAGGTTGTCAATAGGCTATAATACTAATCACCTCTACAATACAGTACAGTGCTATCGAATGTCAAACACTGAGCTAACGAAAGGAAGTTGAGTTGAATTTATTAATGGTGTTTAACGTCCTCGTCAAAAATATTTTACTTATGTCGAGGCGTCGCCAGCTATCGGCTTAGGTGCAGAAATTTTGTATGTGCGTTTCGCTGATGACATTATACAGCAGGGTTCTTTACCATGACACGGAACCTCACTCATTTAAAAGAACGTAATTTTCATCTTGTTATGTCGAGTGCGTCGCGAAAGAACAGTCACAACCCTCTTTTAAGTCTTAGGTCAGACGCGGTCTAGGTTCTAACCTACGACCTCCCACTTACAAAGAGAGTATTATATCAACTAAGATATCGCAGTGGTTGGTAATGAAAGGGTGTTGAAGCTCGGTTGCTTCTGGCCGAGCTATGGGTGGTTAGTGTTCTAATAGCTAGCGAGAGATAAAAGGCAGCTGTCTTCATATAGGCGACGAGCTCCTGAGAGAAGCTGCCAGTCCGACTGTCAGGTATTCGTAAGCTTAGTGTTAAACTTACGACAGGTCTGTTATGTGTGTAATACACACAATATTGATTAACTTGTATCGGGGTTTTCCAAGTAAGCTTCTATTTATAGACTGAACCCTGTGTCTAACATAACAGGGAGATGATACACAATACATGAATACACACCGAGTATAGGTAAAAAACATTGACCTGTCTGCTTGACCTTTAACTTATTTATTTCTAATGAACGAGTACAGTTTTATATAGAGAACACATATGCTTAAGGGGTCACTGAATTCTAGCCAATTTGACCAAAATATGAAAATTTATGGTAAATTATTATAATATTGAAAATTTCACCATTTTATTCGCCGAAATAAAAAAGATATGAAAGTTTAAAAAATTAAAATTCGTAACCTCGGGCGATTTTGGAACTCTTCAATCTGGAGGTACGAAAACAAGTTGTGATGTCATATGTGAACAAGCACTCTTCCTAACTACTACTTATATATACAGAAGTGTCGCATCTTACGAGTTGGGAGGTATCCATATTATTAGAAATATTATTTTCGTGGCTGACAAGTAATGACAATATTTTTAAATAAAGTTAAAACAGTTGTAAAAATTATATAAATGAAATCTTTACCATTTATTCTACAAATTAATTTTCACTCATTTTATTTAATATATAGTTATATATTCCCTACCTGTGAGAGATGGTTGTGTATCAGAATTGACAGCAGTTATTCAGAGCTCTCTGTTAACTCTCTAAACATTTCTTCTGGATTTTTCAGTCTTTAAAACATGAATATAGCGTTTTCTTAAGTAACTCCAAACATTTTACTGCTGCATTTGTGTCAATTTCAAAATGGCGCATTTAAGATCACAAGTACAAACCTGAACAGGCCGAGAAACAGGTTATATGAAACAAGGAAGTAAATTATTTTTGTATATATGTGGCATTGCACTGTATATAACCAATCATAATATTAACACGAATAAAAGGTAACTAAGGCAGTACTTGGTGCAGATCAATGTCTTATCAGGTCACATGGTGGCAACGAATGATTGTTAAACTGGAGAACCTGCTATTAGTGTCAAAGACTATAGTTTAACTACAAGAGTCACACTTGATAATTAACCAGCAAACAACCACACCATCGCCTTTTTATAACAATTTACTGCTGTCTTGTTTGTTTATTTTCAGATGCTGTCTTCGTCATACAAGAAATCCATCAAACCAGAGCTGGATAACCTTAATGTTATATATGCATTTAAGTTTGAATACACATGCATGTCAAGTTACTGTTTAACAGTGGTAACTGGAAATTAATTTCAATTGAATTGGACAATTTAAAGTCGTCCTGGATCTGATCCGGTGTCCGTGCTGGTGGCTGCTGTCCCGAAGATATCATAAACACAGAAGGCAATAATTATGTATTATTGTCGGAAATATACTATTGTCTTATTAGTTCAAACTTGAAATACCTCAAAAACTTAGGTATACTCGCTCATGCAAAGTATATTCTTAGCTGATTTTGGTAAAATATATTTTGGTCCTTTGGGTTTCTTTTCAAAATCTTAAAAACAATTTTGGTTTCGATATTTTGGTCCAATCACTACTGATGATGAATTATATTCCGAAACAACCGTCTAGTACTGTGAAATTTTAATTAGTATAATATGTAATGGACCATTAGTTTCTATTATTTTCAATAAATTGTATTTTATCGTCATACTTGTTCTTCAGGTAAGGCGTGACAACATTGTTGGTGTCCAAAATGGTTTCCATTCGGTCAAAATTGTGGTCGTTTAAAATTTACTAATATTTTTACAGGGTATAGGTCAAAACTGAGAAATAATTAAAACTAGACTTGTCATGTGTTATTTTTGAATTCTTCAGAAATAAAACATTCACAAGTAGCACCTGACAATTGCGGTGTTATGGCATGATTTATGTAATAAATCTACGATTTTACTTTGACAATATTTTTTTCGTTTTTGAGGAAAACTAAAGGTTGTCAATAGGCTATAATACTAATCACCTCTACAATACAGTACAGTGCTATCGAATGTCAAACACTGAGCTAACGAAAGGAAGTTGAGTTGAATTTATTAATGGTGTTTAACGTCCTCGTCAAAAATATTTTACTTATGTCGAGGCGTCGCCAGCTATCGGCTTAGGTGCAGAAATTTTGTATGTGCGTTTCGCTGATGACATTATACAGCAGGGTTCTTTACCATGACACGGAACCTCACTCATTTAAAAGAACGTAATTTTCATCTTGTTATGTCGAGTGCGTCGCGAAAGAACAGTCACAACCCTCTTTTAAGTCTTAGGTCAGACGCGGTCTAGGTTCTAACCTACGACCTCCCACTTACAAAGAGAGTATTATATCAACTAAGATATCGCAGTGGTTGGTAATGAAAGGGTGTTGAAGCTCGGTTGCTTCTGGCCGAGCTATGGGTGGTTAGTGTTCTAATAGCTAGCGAGAGATAAAAGGCAGCTGTCTTCATATAGGCGACGAGCTCCTGAGAGAAGCTGCCAGTCCGACTGTCAGGTATTCGTAAGCTTAGTGTTAAACTTACGACAGGTCTGTTATGTGTGTAATACACACAATATTGATTAACTTGTATCGGGGTTTTCCATGTAAGCTTCTATTTATAGACTGAACCCTGTGTCTAACATAACAGGGAGATGATACACAATACATGAATACACACCGAGTATAGGTAAAAAACATTGACCTGTCTGCTTGACCTTTAACTTATTTATTTCTAATGAACGAGTACAGTTTTATATAGAGAACACATATGCTTAAGGGGTCACTGAATTCTAGCCAATTTGACCAAAATATGAAAATTTATGGTAAATTATTATAATATTGAAAATTTCACCATTTTATTCGCCGAAATAAAAAAGATATGAAAGTTTAAAAAATTAAAATTCGTAACCTCGGGCGATTTTGGAACTCTTCAATCTGGAGGTACGAAAACAAGTTGTGATGTCATATGTGAACAAGCACTCTTCCTAACTACTACTTATATATACAGAAGTGTCGCATCTTACGAGTTGGGAGGTATCCATATTATTAGAAATAGCGTATTATCTTTTCGATTTTGAGTCAGAATATTGGGGAACTGAAAGTAAACCAGAGAATTTATTCAAATCGGATTCATACGAAGTTATAGATAATGATCATCTTTTGTAGGTTTTGGACATATAATGAAACTGACGAGCGATGAACACTAAGAGAGAATGCATTTGCTGCACTGAAATCGTACAGATTAAAGACAAAATTAAAAATTGCAATTTATTTAAACATGTATATCGACAGCTTTGACTTTGAGATCGTGCATTTCATCCAAGAAGTTTTGCGATTAGCAACGATTGCTAGAAACAACATAAGACGAGAAGACATTAACCATGGCCAGTCATGAAAAAAACCTTTTATGAGAATTAAGTTATTATTATTATTATTATTATTATTATTATTATTATTATAATTATTATAGTCACCTGTAATTAAACCCTTAATATTGACCGACTAGTTGTATATCGGAGTGTACTTAATCCACTTGGGTATATTAAAACTTCCTGTATATTTACCAACCGTATAATCCTATTGCTTCAGTAGTTGTGTATACACACACCTTGTTTTAAGATGTTGATAGTCTCATAATTTATAAATATTTATAATTTTTAAGAATTTTTAAAACATCATTTTTCACAATATTTATTCAGACTTTTATATTTATTTATAATAAATACGTATATAAAATAGATAAATAAATAAATAAATAAATAAATAGGTTAATATGTTAATATGCATTAAAATAATATTAATGATAATAATAATTATATATGAAAATAAAAATAACAAGCATTTATGAATCTTAAGAGGGGATAGCTAATTTTGATGTAGTAATAGGAAAGGGGAAAATGCAGCTGTTACACCGGGACTCGAGCCCAGGAGCTTCCTAATACTAGCGGGACGTTCTACCGATTGAGCTACACGGTCCGCCACATTCCTCCCATATTTTTTTCTATTCAACTCCCTTGAATCGAAACCAGCGGGTTCCAACCCTGGGACTAACTTATTGGTCAGCCAATGTCCAAGGTCGGATGATTCCCCAAATGTAACAAGAAAAGAAAAAAATCAGCGGCGTAACCGGAACTCTAACCCGGGACCTTCACAATACTAACACTGCGATGCTCTACCGATTTGGCCACCTGACCACCTATTGAGCCCTTTCCGCCACACAATTTTTCTGAGCCAAGAATTTAATTTCACTTTTTAATTTTTATTTTCAATGCGTTTCGTCGTCAGATCCCCTACTGATTACACAATAAACAGGAGAGTTATTTCATCCTGTATATAGTTTGGAAAATAAGAGACGCATTTCTTTCAGAAGATGGCAACTATGTTTTTAATCTAAGTTATAATTGTTTCCCAATTTCTTTATATATGTGTTCCATTGAAACCGGGAAATAAGCTGTCCTTTTAAAACTAATGAAAATTGGACAATACATTCTCTTTAGTTTATACATGCATTAAATATTTGTACTTACATGTAAGTATCTTCACATCTCACAATAATTTTACTTATATCAAGATGTCACCAGTCATGTCAATAATTATTACTTTGATTGTTTTTTATATCTCGAGATTATTTTATTTATATCAAGATAACGCTAGCTATGAATTGTATAATCGATGTCCTGATAATTCCATTTATATCTGAATATGTTATAACTTGTTAGGCAAAATCGTAGTCAAGATAATTTCATTTATATCAAGATGTGAAACAAACGAAGTAGCAGAAATTATGAAATGATATGGTGAACACAAACAGCAGTATAACATAGTAAATGATCCCTGGTGGAAATTCACGTGTCTAACCTAACTTGTCAGTTCCAAAGATTTTACTTTGCTTCTGGATTGTGATTCGGAAATGGATAAGTATGTTTGTTTTTTATTTGATACATACCGTGGATATTGAACTTTATATAATTTTTTAAGAGATTTTCATGAAATTTGCAGTCAAGTCTAATTGAAAACGTCATTGTATGGAAATTAATTAAAAAGTAAATTTATGCAATTTTTTAAAGGACGGGCCTCGATGGACTCTCGCAGTCAGCATTCAAAATTGTCCTGAACTAGATCACACTGTTACAGACTTTTATTTCTTTCTCTTTTTTCTTCGCGTCAATGACATGAGAAGTGGGGGAAAATTAAAAAAAAAGAAAAGATTTTTTGATGTTTAAAATTGAATTTACGAATAGGAATATTTTATTAATTTAAATCATTTTAATTTCATACCGCCAGTCACGACAGTCGACCCACCAATTTATACGTTCGTAAATCAATCTTTTGATCGAAATATTTAAATATTTTTTAATGTATCTTTCCAAATTAACGATACTTACATTAATATGGGATATCGTGAAGACTTTATCACTTAATTAATTAACACCTTTCAATCTTCAAATATATGTTGTATATTGTAAGGTAGATCTACCTCTTGATTACCGGTGATGGAATGTCTAATAAACAGGATCTAAAGGTACTGTAGGTTACTGATTATCTATTAATTACCTGTATGCGAGAAAGGGGTGTAAATTCTACTTTTAAGAAATTGAGATCTTGTAGATTTTTAGTGAATATTTAAAATAATATTTTATCATTTTAGATTAGTTGATGCATAGATCACTGTGCACATGATTTAGCTGATATTGGTCATTATCTAATTTAAAATAAGTCTAAATAGAGACAAGTTCTAAGTTATTATAATTTTTTAATTATTTTTACAATCAACGGTCGCACACAAAATCATTCTTAAACATTATTTTAACAACTTTTACACTATACTGTAACCACACTATTGATAGCATGGCGAGGTTTGTTCGCAAATGACGTCACTGCCTGTTTTTCTCACCTCCAACACAAAAGAGCTGCGGCGATGATTTTCGGCAATTTTCAAATAGCGAAAAATATATCTTAATGGAATAATTTTTCATTTTTTTTGAATTTTATTATTAATAATGTACTTATAACTATCGATTTTGGTCATAATCCCCTAAACTTCAGTATCCCTTAAATTTCTCTACATCATTGGAAAACAGTGCACACATAAATGGTTAATGTGTAAACTGTGAATCAGTCTATAGTGTATATCACCTTATCTAAATGTTCTCAATGGAAGGTCAGTCGGCAAGATCAATGCTGTTTGATAACATGTATATAATTACTGTCGGGTGTGTAATCTACTGTTGTTTCGGATTACATTCCGAAAGTCACGAAGCTACACTGTCGAGTTATATAATTCACAGTAAATATACCCGGGGTGGAAATATATACCCGGTTGGAAGTAGATTTACCCGGGGTGGAAACAGATATACCCGGTGTGAAAGTAGATATACCCGGGGTGGAAGTAGATACCCGGGTTGAAAGTAGATTTACCCGGGGTGGAAGCAGATTTACCCGGGGTGAAAGTAGATTTACCCGGGGTGGAATTAGATATAACCGGTGTGGAAGTAAATATACCCGGGGTGGAAGTATATATAACCGGGGTAGAAGTAGATATACCCGGGGTGGAAGTATAAACCCGGGTTGGAAGCAGATTTACCAGGGGTAAAAGTAGATATACCGGGGATGGAAGTTGATATACCCAGGATGGAACTAGATATACTCGGGGTGGAAGTATATACCTGGGGTGGAAGTAAATATATCCGGGGTGGAAGTATTTACCCGGGTTGGAAGTAGATATACCCGGGGTGGAAGTATATACCGGGGTTGGAAGTAGATATACCCGGGATGGAAGTAGATATACACGGGGTAGAAGTATATACCCGTGTTGGAAGTAGATATACCCGGAGTGGAAGTAGATTCCCTGGGTGGAAGTTGTCACTGACAATGGAATTCATCACTTTATCTTAGGGAGTTTATTTATTGATGTTTTTCACAAGTGCCTCATCTAAAATTGATTACGTCTTATCGCAGATTACAACACAAATTGATTACGTCATATCATCAGGTAGGTGTCACTGCAATCGGTTTATTATTATTATTATAATTATTATTACTTTTATTATTATTATTATTATATAATTAGAAAGCGAGTATAAGTACTGAAGTTGAACGCACAAAATCTCTCTCTCTCTCTCTCTCTCTCTCTCTCTCTCTCTCTCATAAGTCCAACTATTGCAGAGATAAGAGAAGATCATGGACCGCCTCTGGAATTAATTTTAAAATTCATAAAAGTTTATAAATCAATAAAAATTCATACATAAATCAATACGCATTTAAAATTTTATAGCTTTAAATAAAGAACCAATCTAAGCAATAGGTTCAACGCTGAGCCATATACAGAAAACGTTAGATAAACATATGTAACCTGTAACGAAGGTGTGTTTGTATGTGTGTGTTTATATGCTCCACAGCTGTATAATGGGGTGATTTTACTTTTAAAACTTTTGGTTTAATTTAATGATTGCCTATAATAGCGTCGTGTGTGTGTGTGTGTGTGTGTGTGTGTGTGTGTGTGTGTGTGTGTGTGTGTGTGTGTGCTCCACAGCTGCATAATGGGGTGTTTTTACTTGTAAAAATTTTTGTATTACCTAATGCTGGCTATCATCGCTCTTCAGCACGTCGTGTGTGTGGTGTGTGTGTGTGTGTGTGTGTGTGTGTGTGTGTGTGTGTGTGTTTAAATAGTCAACAGCTGCATAATTGGGTGTTTTTAAAAAAAAATTGTTTAACCTATTGGTGGGCTACCATAGCGTCGAGTGTGTGTGGGGGGATTGTGATTTGAACATTGACCAGTATGTTTGTGTTTGACTTTTGTAATTGTTACATGATCATTGACCAGTATGTTGGTGTGTGACTTTTGGGATTGTGATTTAAACATTGACCTATATGTTTGCGCTTAATGGATTGTGATGTGACTATGGACTTGGATGTTTGTGTGTTTGACTTTTGGAATTGTGACTTGGACATTAATCTGCATGATTGTGTTTGATTTTTAGGATTATAATTTGAACATAGACTTGAATTTTGTGATTTAAATATTATCTGGAATGTTTGTGTATGACTTTTGGGGTTGTCAGTGGAACATGGTATGTTTGTGTTTAGTACTAGGATTTCTGTGGACTTTGGTAGACCAGTTTTTTTATTTATTATGTCACGAGTAATTACTTTACATTACTTTTAGATATTATTTTAAAAATTATTTAATTTTCGTGGCTGACAACTAATGAAAATATTTTTAGTTAAAGTTAAAACAGTTGTAAAAATTATATAAATGAAATCTTTACCGTTTATTCTACAAATTAATTTTCACTCATATTATTTAATATATAGTTATATAATCCTACCTGTGAGAGATGGTTGTGTATCAGAATTGACAGCAGTTATTAAAAGCTCTCTGTTAACTCTCTAAACATTTCTCTGGATTTTTCAGTCTTTAAAACGTGAATATGGCGTTTTCTTAAGTAACTCCAAACATTTTACTTATAAGTGTGGTGCATTTGTGTCAATTTCAAAATGGCACATTTACGATCACAAGTACAAACCTGAACAGGCCGAGAAACAGGTTATATGAAACAAGGAAGTAAATTATTATTGTATATATGTGGCATTACACATTATATTTTGGTCCTTTTGGTTTCTTTTCAATATCTTGAAAACAATTTTCGTTTCAAAATTTGGTTCAATCACTACTGATGATGAATTATATTCCGAAACAACCGTCTAGTACTGTGAAATTCTAATTAGTATAATATGTAATGGACTTTTAGTTTCTATTATTTTCAATTAAATGTATTTGTATTAAAATAATTATGGCATGATTTATTTAATAAATCTACGATTTTATTTTGACAATATTTTTCCGTTATTTAGGACTACTAAAAATTTGCCGATTGACTATAATACTTATCACCTCTACAATACAGTACAGTGCTGTCGAATGTCAAACACTGAGCTAACGAAAGGAAGTTGGGTTGAATTTATTAATGGTGTTTAACGTCCTCGTCAAAAATATTTCACTTATGTCGAGGCGTCGCTAGCTATCGGCGTAGGTGCAGAAATTTGCATATGCGTTTCGCTGATGACATTGTACAGCAGGATTCTTTACCATGACACGGTACCTCATTTTTTAAAAGAACGTGATTTTCATTTTGTTATGCCGAGTGCGTTGTGAAAGAACAGTCACAACCCTCTTTTAAGTCTTAGGTAAGACCAGACCCGGTCTAGGTTCTAACCCACGACCTCCCACTTACAAAGAGAGTACTCAACTGAGATATCGCAATGGTTGTTAATGAAAGGGGGGTGAAGCTCGGTTACTTTTGGCCGAGCTATGGGTGGTTAGTGTTCTAAGAGCAAGCGAGAGATAAAAGGTAGCTGTCTACATATAGGCGACAAGCTCCTGAGAGAAGCTGCCAGTCCGACCGTCACGTATTCGTAAGCTTAGTGTTAAACTTACGACCGGTCTGTTATGTGTGTAATACACACAATATTGATTAACTTGTATTGGGGTTTTCCAAGTAAGCTTCTATTTATAGACTGAACCCTGTGACTTTTGAGATTATGTTTTGAACATTGACTGCTATGTTTGTATTTGACTTTTGGGATTATGACTTGAACATTGACTGGTATGTTTGTGTGTGACTTTTGGAATTGTGACTTGAACATTGACTACTTAGTTTGTGTGTGACTTTTGGAATTGTAATTTGAACATTAACTGGTTTGTTTGTGTGTGACTTTTGGAATTGTAATTTGAACATTGATTGGTATGTTTGAGTTTGACATTTGTGATTGTGGTCTGAACATGGACTGGTATGTTTGTATTTGACATTTGATTTGAGATTGTGGTTTGAACATGGACTTGTATGTTTGTATTTGACTTTTGTGATTGTGGTTTGAACATGGACTGGTATGTTTGTATTTGACTTTTGTGATTGTGGTTTTAACATAGACTTGTATGTTTGTATTTGACTTTTGGATTGTGGTTTGAACATTGACTGGCATGTTTTCGTGTGACTTTTGGGACTGTAATTTGACCATTGACTGGCATATTTCTGTGTGACTTTTGGTATTGTAATTTGAACATTAGAAGGTATGTTTTGGTGTGACGTTTGGAATTGTGACTTGAACATTGACTGGTATCTTTGTTTGTGACTTTTGCGATTGTGGCTTGAACTTTGACTGGTATGTTTCTGTGTGACTTTTGTGATTGTAATTTGAACATTGACTGGTATGTTTCTGTGTGACTTTTGGGATTGTAATTGAATATTGACTGGTATGTTTCTGTGTGACTTTTTGCATTGTGCTTTAAAGATTGACCAGAATGTTTGTGTTTGACTTTTGAGATTGTTATTTGAACATTCACTAGCTAGTTTGTGTGTAAATTTTGGGATTGTGATTTGAACATTGACTGGTATGTTTCTGTGTGACTTTTTGGATTGTGCATTGAACATTGACCAGAATGTTTGTATTTGACTTTTGGGATTGTGGTTTGAACATGTATGTAATATTGATCTGCCTGATTGTGTTTGGATTTTATTATTATAATTTGAACATGGACTGGTATGTTTCTGTTTGAATGTTTGGATTGTGATTTGAGCATGAGATGGTATGTTTGTGTATGATTTTTGGGTTTGTCATTGGTACATGGACCGGTATGTTTGTGTTAAGTTGTAGGATTTCAGTGGATTTTAGTAGACCAGTTTTTTATTTATCATGTCATGAGTAATTTAAATTGATTTTAGATTTTTTTTTTTTAAAGTTTTCAATTTTCGTGGTTGAAAACTAATGAAAATTTTTTTAAATAAGTTTAAGACAGTTGTTAAACTTATATAAAAGAAATGTTTACCGTTTATTTTACAAATTAATTTTCACTCATTATATTAAATATATAGTTATATATTCCCTACCTGTGAGATATGGTCGTGTATCAGAATTGACAGTAGTTATTCAAAGCTCTCTGTTAACTCTCTAAACATTTCTTCTGGATTTTTCAATCTTTAAAACATGAATAAAGCGTTTTTTTAAGTAACTCCAAACATTTTGTACTTATAAGTGGTGTGAATTTGTGTCAATTTCAAAATGGCGCATTTAAGATCACAAGTACAAACCTGAACAGGCCGACAAACAGGTTATATGAAACAGGGAAGTAAATTATTTTTGTATATATGTGGCATTACACTGTATATAACCAATCATAATATTTACACGAATAAAGAGTAACTAAGGCAGAACTTGGTTCAGATCAATGTCTTATCAGGTCACTTGGTGGCAACGAATGATTGTTAAACTGGAGAACCTGCTATCAGTGTCAAAGACTATAGTTTAACTACAATAGTCACACTTGATAATTAACCAGCAAACAACCACACCATCGCCTTTTTATAACAATTTACTGCTGTCTTGTTTGTTTATTTTTTGATGCTGTCTTCGTCATACAAGAAATCCATCCAACCAGAGCTGGATAACCTTAATTTTATATATGCATTTAAGTTTGAATACACATGCATGTCAAGTTACTGTTTAACAGTGGTAACTGGAAATTAATTTCAATTGAATTGGACAATTTAAAGTCGTCCTGGATCTGATCCGGTGTCTCTGCTGATGGCTGCTGTTCCGAAGATAACACAAACACAGAAGGCAATAATTATGTATTATTGTCAGAAATATACTATTGTTTAATTAGTTTAAATTTTAAATTCCTCAAAAAATAAGGTATACTCGCTCATGCAAAGTATATTCTTAGCTGATTTTGGTAAAATATATTTTGGTCCTTTTTGTTTCTTTTCAATATCTGAAAAACAATTTTCGTTTGGAAATTTGGTCCAATCACTACTGATGATGAATTATATTCCGAAACAACCGTCTAGTACTGTGAAATTTTAACTAGTATAATATGTAATGGACTTTTAGTTTCTATTATTTTCAATTAAATGTATTTCTATTGTTATACTTGTTCTTCAGGTAATGCGTGACAACATTGTTGGTGTCCAAAATGGATTCCACTCGGTCAAAATTGTGGTCGTTTGAAATTAACAAAATGTTTTACAGGGTATAGATCAAAACTGAGAAATAATTAAAACTAGACCTGTCATGTGTTACTTTTGAATTCTTAAGAAATAATACATTCAAAAGTAGCACATGACAATAGCGGTATTAAAATAATTATGGCATGATTTATTTAATAAATCTACGATTTTATTTTGACAATATTTTTTCCGTTATTTAGGAATACTAAAAATTTGCCGATTGACTATAATACTTATCACCTCTACAATACAGTACAGTGCTATCGAATGTCAAACACTGAACTGACGAAAGGAAGTTGGGTTGAATTTATTAATGGTGTTTAGCGTCCTCGTCAAAAATATTTCACTTATGTCGAGGTGTCGCCAGCTATGGGCGTAGGTGCAGAAATTTTGCATGTGCGTTTCGCTGATGACATTATACAGCAGGGTTCTTTACCATGACACGGAACCTCATTTATTTAAAAGAACGTGATTTTCATCTTGTTATGCCGAGTGCGTTGCGAAAGAACAGTCACAACCCTCTTTAAAGTCTTAGGTCAGACCCGGTCTGGGTTCTAACCCACGATCTCCCACTTACAAAGAGAGTACTCTACTAACTGAGATATCGCAGTGGTTGTTAATGAAAGGGGGTTGAAGCTCGGTTGCTTGTGGCCGAGCTATGGGTGGCTAGTGTTCTAAAAGCTGGCGAGAGATAAAAGGCACCTGTTTACATATAGCTAACAAGGTGACGAGAGAAGCTGTCACTCCGACCGTCACTTACTCGTAATGTTCGTAAGCTTAGTGTTAAACTTACGACAGGTCGTGTAATACACACAATATTGATTAACTTGTATCGGGGTTTTCCAAGTAAGCTTCTAATTATAGACTGACCCCTGTGACTAACATAGCAGGGAGATGATACACAATACATGAATACACACCGGGTATAGGTAAAAAACATTGACCTGTCTGCTTGACCTTTAACTTATATATTTCTATTGAACGATTACAGTTTCATATACATATGCTTTATTTCTCTACATCATTGGAAAACAGTGCACACATAAATGGTTAATGTGTAAACTGTGAATCAGTCTATAGTGTATATCACCTTATCTAAATATTCTTAATGGAAGGT